>APFE031590238.1:21317-73667 GCA_000404065.3 Pinus taeda | reverse complement strand
AGGTTCATTCTTCTCATTTTTCCCCCACCATTTCTGGCAAGTACCTCTTTAATTTTTTACAAGCTTGAGGAGGATAACATATGCTTGTTTGTAAGCTCATCCTTCGGATGAGTCCAACTTAGTTTTTGATGCGAACCCTAAGAAGGAGTGGTCCGTTCCTGTTTGTAATAGAACAAGTCCTTTACTGTAAAATTTTAACGAGTCCAGTATAGGAGAAACTCGGCGCTTTTCCAATTTTAGGGAGTCAGAAGAAAAACTTAAGAAAACTCCATGGTTGTCCTTTTTCGTAAATTTGTGTCTCCCAAGCCCAAAAAAGTATAAAATAATACTTGAGAGAACCACTTGACCATTACGATCAAGGAGTACTTTTCATAACTAGTGCCTTCAATCTGAAAAAGTGAAAAAGCGATCGAAAACATGTCGTTTTATTACCAATATCCAACTCGAAATGACAAAAGTCCGACAATCTTTTCATGTTTATATGGTTAGAAAAGAGATGTAAGTGGACCGTATTTTTAATTCCGTTTTAACGAGTCTAAAAAGAAAAACTCGGTAATCTTTTCATATTTTACGATTTAGAAAAGAGCTTAAAGAGGACTCCTATGTGTTTTTGTTGAAAATGACCAATTCTCCCTGAACACCAATATTCTGCACAAAAACTGCAAAAATTACTCATATATGTTTAAAAATTAATAAAAATGTACCAAAAGTGACCTTTTCAAAGTGAAAAATAAATTAATTAAAAATTTATTTATTCAAAAAATCTTATAAAAAGGGCTTTTACAAGTTCATTTTCACCGTTTGGCTTTGGAGTAAAAAGTAAGAACTTTTGGTAAGAAAACTTCCTGTGAATATTGCGGAAAATCTGACCATTGGAATCGATAACCGTCTTCTCCAAGTAATCCACATCGTCCCTGACTTGCATTTCATCTGTTCGAAATTTTGTTTTAGGCTTTAGAATTTGATTTTTAGAAGGAAATTTGGGAAAAAAATCACCCGCGGCGGTTGCGCAGGTGCGCCATGTGGCCCCTGCGCACACCGATTTTTTCATACAGATGGAAAAGTCGGGGCACCACACCTGTTCTTAAGGAAAAGTGTGCAACTACACACTGTCTCTAAAAGAATGGGTGTGAACCCCGCGGAACATGGATTTAAAACCCTAATTTCTTCATTTTTGCCCCACAAGTTTCCTATTGAAATGTTCTAAACCACCTATTTCGCAATGCAGATAGACAAGATACTTAGTTGGAAAGAAACAGAACACGAAGATGTGGATCAAGCCACATTACTCCATCCACCTTCATTACAGGCATTGAGAGCATGCTGGCTATTTAAAGTTTGGGCCATACCTGGCATGAGGGCACAGGTAGACTTTCTACAATGGATGGTAGACAGGTGGAGCATGCAGGACCAATGTTTCATCATTGGAGGACACCGGCTCGAAATCAAGCCAGAGGACATTTATTTTCTAACTAGTTTTCTGAAGAGAGGTGAAAGATTATCTCTATTCAGATCTATGCCAGGTGGCCAGTCTGTCACTAGTTTCCGACTAGAGTTTTGCAATGTCCAAACTACGGACAAACGGATAGATGTGAAGACCATCACCCGTCTTGAACTTAAAGTGATTGCATTTACTGTCACCAGATTGTGCGGAAGCACAGCATTGCATTTAGCTACCAATTCCCAGATGCGCATGGTAGTAGACTACTTCTGAGGCACCATCTTCAACTAGTGTGATGTTGTGTTGGCCAATGTGAAAGGCCAACTGACTAGGGAAAAGAATGGACAACTAAAGAACTTTGGATATTGTTACTTAGTTGTGAGCTTTTCCCTAGAGAGTGTACCTATGCTGGTTCCATAGCAACTTACCGTTGACGCTGGACTTCCCCGAGATCCCAGGTTTATGCGCTAGTTCGCAGTCATGGCCCGCCATCCTGAGGAGGGCACGATTCTCACCTGAGTATTTTTGTTGGTTAGAGAACCAACTCTTCATGATTCAAGATTTTCCATATGCTGGGATGGATTATCGTGGTGATCTAGACATGGCTCTTCCACCAGGAGAGAAATGGGATGATACAGATAAAATTGTTTTCAACATTTTTTAAATTATATATTTTTTTGTTTTTTTTTAAATCATCCAAAAACTGATAGTAAAAAGTTTTAAATGCAGATGTGGGTCCACGGCAACCAGCCGCTCTCCAGCCTTATCATAGAAGACAGTCAGCTACCGCAGCACCAGCCCCATAGGACCAATCACCAGAGACCTTGGCTGAATTGGAGAGTCATCTAGAGCACTTGACAATAGATATTCCAGAGACCAACATAGATGAAATTCCTCTTAGGTTATAGCGCTATGTGATTGGGGTCCCAGGAACTTTTAGGAGGTTCCTTTGTAGGGTGGCCCAAGTAGTGGTGTCTTATCGTGATCATCACCAGTGATAGGATGATCGCCTTGTAGACTCATTTTTGGACATTTTGTGCTATCATTTTTGTCGATCATAAGGTGTTTTTTAACCTATGATCGAAGAAGATGTATATTTTGACACGCTTCTATGCTATGCTATATCACTATTATTGGTTATCTTGCAAAACATGTTATGGGACGTTTTTCTTTTTTTTTAATTTAGTGTTTGATTTAATTCAAATGTCTATTTAACATTCGAGAAGCAACTGCATCTGCTAATGTATTTAAATATCTTGGAATGTGCTGATATTTGATGTAATCAAATTCTCGATCCAAGAGACGGACTCTCAAAAATAATCGCAATAACAATGGATTTCTAATAGCATGTTGCTTCAGTCAATCTCTAGACTTCCCCGAGATCCCAGGAATATGTGCTGGATTATCGCAATAGCATGTTGATAGGATCAGTGATTTCTTTGATCTCCACAAGATAGATGCAGAAAATTTGACTATGAGATTATTTGTGCAAGCTTTTGGAGGCGAAGTGCGAATGTGGTTCAGAGCATTGCCTGCTGGAACTATCAATTCATTGGAGGCTCTTCAAAGACAGCTTCTAGATCATTGGGACATAAAGAAAAATCCACTCCAAATCCTTTCCGATTATAAAAACATAAAGAGAAATGTTGGTGAAAGTGTCCAGGATCACTGTGTTAGATTCAACATTGTTTATAATGCCATTCTAGCTGATATCAAGCCACCTATGGGGATGGCTTTGATCAAATTTCTCAATGGCTTTGATCCTGACATAGCATATCAATTGAGAGAAAGAGACCTGGCTACATTGGAGGACATGCAGAAAATCGCAGTAAGTGTTGAACCAAATCTGCTAGCTAAGAGAGCTAGAACAAAGACTGAGAAAAAGGTAACCATAAAGGAAGAAGCTTCCTCTCCAAATCATTTGCTTCGTAAGCTTGAGAAAGTGTTTGATAGATTCACCCTTGCAGATAATCCTGAGACACAGGTCAAAAATCCAACCTTTCGTGGTCAGTAGCAACCACAGTTTAAAATCAAGCAACAGGAGCAAAGAGCTCAAGATCCATCAGCTCAATAGCAAGTCAAAACACCATTATAATAGAATTATGTCCATGGCACTGAATTAGAGGATGATGAGACTCCAATAGGAGAGGAGAATCATATTTTTACACCAGATGGTTTGCCAATTTATATCACCGAAGATGAAGAGTATTCAGAAAGTCCAATTGCACAAAAATATGAAGATTTTATATTGGCAAATGAAACAGTCCTAGAAGAGGAATCAAATGAATATCATAGGGGATACATGAATGCATTGATAGCGTAGCAAAGACAATACTCACTCAAGAGTAGGGATGTACCAATCAATCCAATTCAGAAGTGGAAGGAAGAAACACCACCAAAGAATGATTCTCCAAATGTGCAGAGAAAGGGAAAGGAGCCAGCAGATCTGACTTCCAGCAAAGTACAATCAGCAAATGAAAAGTCAAATCAGCCAAGTGCAACAAAGGAAAAGACTGAAAAGAAGGATGCTCCAGTCAAAGAGGTAGAGGAAACTACAACCTTTAGCTTAGAAAATGAAATTGCTAAGTTAAAAGTGTCAATACTTTGACTGAATTAATGAAGAATAGCAGCTATAAAGGTCAAGTGGCAAAGATTTTGAATATAGATCCTTTGTTTGATATGGTTAATGTGGAAGATGACCAACCCAAACTTATCTTTGGTTCGGCATTAGAAGGCCAATCTAAGGATAATGATGTGGCCCCTTTTTACATCAGACTTAGATTGCATGATTATGTTTTGCACAAGGCCATGTTTGATTCAGGAGCCTCTCACAACCTAATACCAAAGGCGATTATGGAAAATTTGGGTTTGGACATCACTCGCAAGTACCATGATCTTTATTCCTTGGATTCGGGTAGGGTCAAATGTATTGGTCTTATTAAAGATTTGGTTGTAAATTTGGATCGAATTCCAGTGAAAAATGTTCTTATGCATGTAGTCGTGGTCGACATTCCCCCTAGATTTGCCATGCTTTTATCTAGGTCATGGGGTGCAAAACTCAAAGGGACATTGCAGTTATATTTCTCCTATGCCACTATTCTTGTCTTTGGTCAGTTGCGGAAGTTATATAGAGAGAAAAAGATGAAGTATATGATCATGACCAAAGAGAAACCTATGAATCATCCAATTAATTATTTACATACAGATTTAGAGTCTTTTATTCTTTATTCTGACAGTGGTTTCAATGATGTAAATAGTCAATTAGTTGAAGTTAAAGATATACCGGAGATAACAGAAAATTTTAGAGTTGTACTTGATCAAGAGAGACAAAGGATTAAAATTACCGTTGAACTGTCAACATCCCACCAGCAACAAATAAATGGACAACAGCCAAAGGTAGAAGAGTGGGTAGAATTCCAGCACTTGGAGGAAGAAGCCAGTTTGTGAAGTATGGAATTTGATGGAGCAGTAGGTAAGGAAGGTGTCGGAATTGATATTTGGATACAAAGCCTTGTTTTTCTACCAAATAAACTCCCAAGTAATGTAAGAGTTTGTTCATATAAGTTGGCTTTTGATTGCTCCAATAATGAAACTGAATACAAGGCACTAATTGCAGGCTTGAAAATCCTTAAGAAGTTGAATGCAAAAACAATTTCAATTTATGGTGACTCCAAATTAGTGATCAAATAAGTCAAGGGTGAATACCAAGCCAAACATCCTCGAATGAGGGCCTACCATAATGCAGTTTTAGATATTTTAAGGTTGTTTCTAGATTACACTTTGACATGTGTTCCTCGTGCACAAAATGTTATTGCAGACTCCCTTGCTATAGTAGCTAGTAACTTGAAGATTTCGATGAATTCAAATAATAAGTTTGAAATTCATGTGAAACATCGCCTAGTTGTCCCTGATAATTTAAGATATTGGCAATTGTTTCAAGGTGATAAAGAGATTGAAGAATTTATGCAAAATGAAGGTAAATATCAAGACACTTCTATAGATGGCGAGCAAGATGATGGTGAACCAGACATGGAAGTAAATCAGATGGAAGTTTTGCAGCTGAAGGAAAATGTCATCCCTAAAGGCCTTATACCTTTAGAGGAAATATTTGACCAAGATGATGTAGTCTAGAAACCAAGTTTAATGTTAACTGAAAATGGAGTTGAAGATGTGAATATCGGAACAGCAGAAAATCCAAAGATGGTGAAGTTGTCAAAGGCATTATCTCCTCAGGTAAAGGCAAAGTACATTAGCTTGTTGTCTTCATTTACTAATGTATTTACATGGGACTATTCAGATTTGAAGGAGTACGATAAAATTATAATTCAACACATCATTCTAATCAAGCCAAACTAGAAGCCATTTTGCCAAAAGTTAAGAAGGATAAATCCAAAGTTGCTTCCATCAATAGAGAAGGAGGTGAACCAATTATACAAGGTTGGTATAATCGTTCCAATAATATTTTCAAAATCGATTTCCAATTTGGTGCCCATGCAAAAGAAGACAGGTGAGATTAGATTATGCATGGATTTTAGAAATCTGAATAAGGTGTCTTTGAAAGATAATTATCTATTGCCAAAAATGGACCACATATTCCAAAGAGTAGTTGGGACATCTCGTATGTTGTTTCTCGATGGGTATTCTAGCTACAATCAAATTCTGGTCCATGAGGATGATAGGGACAAAACAATATTCACCAAATTTCCATTTTGCGAAGATGCCATTCGGTTTAAAGAATGTTGGTGCAACTTTTCAACGGGCTATGGATATTGCCTTTGAAAATGAGAAAGATGTATTTTTAGTAGTGTATCTTGATGATTTCACAGTTTTTTCCAATTCAGATGAGGAGCATCTTTATCATTTGAAGATTTTTTTTTAGCGGTGTAGAATGTATGGCATATCTCTTAATCCCAAAAAGAGCTTGTTTGCCATGGATGAAGGTAAGATTCTTGGTCACATCATATCCAAGGAGGGCATACGCATCGATCCTGCTCAAGTGGAAGCCATTCAAAAAGTTGATTTTCCTTGTAGTAAAAAGGAGATCCAAGCATGCAACGGTAAGATGAACTTCTTACGTCGTTTTGTGCCGAATCTAGCTGAACATTTGAGGGAAACTACAAACATGTTGAAGAAAGATAGTGTGGTGAAGTGGACCGAAGAAGCTACCAAATCTTTCAATTTGGTAAAGTTGGCTCTTTCTTCAGCTCTGATTTTGATCAGCCCAGATTATTCCCAAGATTTCATTTTATTTTCATTCGCTTCAGAGAATACTATGGCAGTAGTTCTTATGCAGAAAAGGGACCAACTTGAGAAGCCAATTGCCTTTTTCAGTAGGATAATAAGAGATGCAGCCTTAAAATATAACATTATTGAAAAGCAAGCTCTTACCTTTGTGAAAGCTTTAAAATATTTCTAGCTATATATTCTGCACTCTCATATTCTTGCTTATGTCCCTAACATAGCCGTCAAAGATGTTTTGGTACAGACAAATCGGAAGGGAGACAAGGCAAATGGATCGTAGCTTTGTTAGAATATGACTTGGTGATAAAGCCAATAAAGCTCATCAAGGGGCAGGGTCTAGCAAAACTGATGGCGGAGTCTAATTTGCATGCCTTGGACATAAACTTGATTGTTGCTATATTCGAAGAAGATGAAGACAACTCACTCATTCAAGTATCTGAAATTTTTCTCCATTCTCCTTGGTATTCAGATATTGTATATGTGCTCCAGCACCTTTCACCACCACCGGGGGTGGATAAAAACAAAAGTAGAACTCTGAAATTAAGGGCTGCTAAATTTTGTATTATGAATAATGCATTGCATTGTGAAGATCCTGGAGGTATGTTGTTGAATTGTTTGGTTGAGGACGAAGTGAAACAAGTCATGGATGATTTTCACAAGGGAGATTGTGGAGGTCGCCTATTTTGGAAGACAACGGTAAATAAAATTTTGAGAGTAGGGTACTATTGGCCTACCCTTTTTGTTGATTTTTATAAAACTGTTACAAGCTATCACGAATGCCAAAATTTTCAGGGAAAGAGAAAATTATAGCCACTACCTCTCAAGTCAGTTGAAGTAAGTTCTCTATTTCAGCAGTGGGGCCTAGATTTTATTGGAGAGATTCATCCTACATCTTCAGCTCAACACAAGTGGATCTTAACAACAACAGATTATTTTACAAATGGATTGAGGCAACCCCACTCGGCAGGCCACAGATGCGATAATAATTTAGTTTCTCGAAGATAATATTTTGTCACATTTTGGTTGTCCTAACAAGCTGATTACAAATAATGCAGTAGCTTTCAAATCTAAAAAGATGATTGATTTTTGTAACAAATATCAAATTATCTTGGGGAATTCTACTGCATACTATCCACAAGGTAACGGATTGGTGGAATCGTCAAGAAAATCATTGGTTAACATCATCAGAAAGCTACTGGAAACAAACAAAAAGAACTAGCACAAGAAGCTAGTTAATGCACTATGGGTGGATAGAGTAAGTTAGAAGAAATCAATTGGCATGTCTCTGTTTGAAATAGTATATGGTGTTGACATGGTGTTCCCGACATCTCTCGCAGTCCCAGTTGTAAAACTTCTGCAAGAAGCTGGCAACGAGGAGGATCATTTCAGTGAAGAATAAACCAAATGATCCATTTATAGCAAATGAGAGAGGAGGTTTTTCATAATACCTTCAGGCTGCAAGAGAGAATCAAGAAAATCTATGATCGGAAGGCAAAGGCAAATAAGTTTCAGATTGAAGACATAGTGCTAAAGTGGGATGCTAGAAATGAGGACAAAGACAAGCATGGAAAGTTTGAGAATCTGTGGAAGGGACCATATAGAATTGCTACATATCAAGGTAAAAATGCTTTTCTCCTCAAAGAGATGAATGGGGAAGATTGTCTAGGAGGACCGGTCAATGGTTGACTGTTGAAATGGTATTATCCTTGAGAAATTTTCTGTTGTCATAATTTGTCACTGTACATACCATTTTATTTCCTTCATCGCAAAGTGTGTATTATCGTCATTCTTTCAGTTTAAGGCCCGAAGTGAAGGCTATAAAACTGAAGGTCTAATGTCAGTTTTTGATTACTTAGTGTGGGTTGTTTGAGTGAGTTTGAAATCAGTTTTCAGTCTTGTAATTGAGTCAGCTTTGAGTCAAGATATTGGTTTTAGTTTACTGAAGTTATTGACTCCATTTAGCCTAATGGAAGAGGCATTATCTGCTTTCTAGAGATCTATAGTTCTTGGCACCTCCCAGGAGCTACCATCCCCATTGGAGCCAATGTTAGTGTTGATATATTCATCCCTCCTTCAGTGATCAAAATCTCTTTTTGCATGCATTTTAGGTGTCCTATTTGATTAGCAACATTCCATTAGGTCATGGATCAACTGATGGCAGTGGTTCATTATCAAATTTCCCTCATATTCTTTACCTTTTGACCTATTTTCACAAGTTTAGGTCATTTACAGTGATATTTTGTCATTACATTTGCAAAAGCCATTTTTAGGGTTTTAGGTCTCATTAGGTCTAGGGTTTGCCACCATGTCTTGTCAAAGCTTAATAACGGTTAGCAAGCACATGACGAGGTCTAATAAGGTCTCAAGATCAAAATTTCAATGATGATATACTTGATAAGTGATTTTTTCCTCAAAACCCTGAGGAAAAACAGAGTTTTTATTTTCTATGTAGTAATTTTAATTTTCCTATATGTAATAAGTTCAGAGTTGTTGCCCTTGGTCACCTTGCCAACTCCAACCACTACAAGCAAAAACACAAGCATCAATGCATCAGTTTGTCAAATGATTAAGAAAAATCAATTTCAATGGAAAAATAGATTTCAAAACCAAAAGTGACTTTAACATTAGAAAGGTGGGTTTAAGATGAGTGAAAAATTAAAGTCATTCATATTTAAAGTGAAAAAGGTCCTCTTGGTCATTTCATTGTGCAAATTTACTCTTGGAGAACAAAAATCATGATTTGGGAGTTAAAGAGGAAAAAAACCCTATTTTTCAAGGCAGCTTTGCAGTGCGCTACACATCAGGCAGGTGTTGTGCATCAGAGGGAGAACTGCAGTGTAAATTTGCACTGGCGCTGCGCATCAAGAGAGCACTGCGCAGCAGGCCTAGCGCACTACGCATCAGTCCAGTTTTTTCTAAATCATCCCAAATCATGCCATAACCCTCAAATTTGCTACATTTTCCCTCTACAAGTAATTAATCATCCTCCTAATGTTGAATTTGAGGTCACATTGGTGTTTTTCATAGATCTTGCATGAGAAAAATGAAACCCTAGTTTTTCTTCATTGTTTGCCATCCTATTGTGCAATTTTCATCCCATCTTCATAAAGACATCATCAAACCAATTTTCACTCTTTATTCACCCTACTTCACTTCATTCTTCTCATTTTCCAATACCACACTCCACTAAAGCAAATATTTCCCTCACCAAACCCTAAACCCCTCACTAAACCCTAATTTCCCAAAATCATTCTCTTCACTCTCCAACTTCATTTCCCAAGAGTAAAATATCTTCATACTCATCACCATTGTCCTCTTTCATCACCATTTTTCATCATATCTTCATCTCATAATTTTCCTAAGACAAGCACTATGGCAAGAAATAATGACTCAAGCTATGAGGAAAAAACACAAAGTGACAGTTCAGGAGACAAAATTGTACAACCTAGGAGACCTGACAAGGGTGGGAACATCATCAGAGAGGAGCCTATTAGCATTTCTTAACTTCTTTCTTGCCCTCTTTCCACCATTTGTTTCAGATATCAATCTTGCTTTGAGTTTTGTGAGCTAGTTGAGAGGGTTAAGTATCATCATGAATTGGCTAGACAATTTGTCACCAACATGGAGGACAATATGGTACAGCTTGGTGGCATCAACTTCACTCTTTCACCAGACATTATTGTAGAAGCAACTAGGATGCCAGATGTGGGGGAAAGATGGAACAAGAGACAAAATATCAGAAAACATAACTATGAACCCTACATTAAAGCCAAATATCATAGTCAATTGGGCAGGGTGTTTCCTTTCAAGTTTTTGGAGGACCGGTATGTGCTGCTATTGAAACTCATCATTAAATACTTCACATGTGAAGGAAGGTTCTCAAAACTCTATGCTTATCATATCAGGTTGCTTATGCATTTTACTAGGGTTAGAATGATGAGCATACCATACTTCATTTGCAAAAACATAGAGTGGATGATTGTAATTGCAAAAAGGAAACCATACCCATAGTAGCTCAATAGCATTTATCACTTTGTTGTCATAAAAATTGTTGTTATGCATCAGATGACTCAGTTGGGAATGCCATGGGAAACCGTCATTGCCCATGAGATTTTCAAGGGACCTCAAATGTTTGTAGAACCTCAAGAGGAAGTTGGACCTTCCGGGAAACAAAGAGAATATGAAAGAAAAACTGAAGAGGCTCACATTTCTATGTTTATCACTTATGAAAAGGGGACAAGAAGACTTTTTGTAACTGCTAAACGAGTACTATCTCCACCAGGGGTGGAAGGGATCTCATTCTCTTCACCGAAAAACGAAAAAATGTTATCTTCACCTAGGGTGAAAGGGGATTTTCCTTCTTCTTTAGCAGAGTAGGTACAGGACAGAGGAAGGAAACATTGCATGATGAAGGTCCTTCTGAAGGCCAAGATAGGGATTTCATTTTGATTGAGGAAGAGGACACTAATTTGGGCTCCCAAACCTCAAGACTCAACGATGAGATCATCAAAGATAAAGAAGCTGAGATCCAAAGCCTATCACTTGACCTTGAGAGGGATAAATGGATCATTAATTACCTTGAGCAACAAAACAAACAGCTGGAGGATAAAAAAACAATCATGGAGCTACAAACCATTAGGGAAAACCGAAAAATGGCAAAAAAAAGGAAAGTCAAGCTGACTTCACTAGAGCAAGTAACAGAGGCTGACCGAGAATCGTGGTTGGAAAGAGTGAATGTCCACCTTGAGAAGCTTCTTGAAAAGGTTAATAAGGAGAAGAACATGTGCGACACATGACCTATCACTATTTGGCCTGGAACAAAATTTGTAAGACGAGCATAAAAAGCCTAAAAGCCAAGTTATGGAGAGCCTTAAAGGCCAAAAAGGAGCAAGAGAAACTTAGAATCTATGTTTAAGCTTCCTTGACTTAGCTTATAAATTGATAAGCTTACCTCATTCCAATTTTGAAGAAGTTTGGGGAACTTTTTTCTATTTTCAAATTTTTAATTGCAATAGACAGGAATTTTCCTCTGATGCCCAGCGCCACTGGTGCTATGCATTGACATGGTAATGAATTTTGAGGAATGGATTAAATTTTGGGATTCTTCATGAAGAAATATGAGAACCCAAAAAATTTCATGAATTTTGGAGGAGATCTGGGTCACCTAAAGGGCAAAAGATACCTCAAAAATGCCCTCTTTGCCACTTTTTGGACCCATAGGAAGCAGTGTTGGGAGAACTAATTTTTGGATGAGCAAATGGACACCAAATTCACGATTTATACTTGTCCTAGAAATTAAATAGACAAACCTTTCCAACAAGCCATATTGGAGCAAATTTGGGGAAGAGTAAGGCCTCCAAAATCAGTTAGGAAAAGGCGCTACACATCAGGTACAATTTGCTTAATTTTGCTCAAAGTTCAAAATTTTCGCCTAGTTTTCTCTTAGTTTAACTTTTTCTCTCTCATTATCAAAATCATGATGTAGATTGATATAATTTGATCGAAAAATGATGAAAATTGACTCAAGGAGGTAGATACATCATGTATAGGTGGTTTTGAACTGAATAATCAGTTTCCATAGTTTTAGAAGCAAGTTGTTCCACTGCCTATTTTTTAGTTCCTATATTAGATCTTGTTGAAATAGCTCCTAGACTCATGGATTCGACCCCTAATGGCTAGCATGGGTGGTTTTTTTCCTATATATTGTACTTTCTTAGTCATTTGTCAAGGTTGGAATCTTGTGGATGCATCGAGCACTATTGTACATCACTTCTGTTGTTTGACAAGGAAATAAACTAGGGTTTTGTAGCATTTTGTGGGATTCCTGTGGTAATGTGAATTAGCATTGTGTTCTTCTCTATAATTTCAGTTGATTTAAGTTTATGTGTGCTATTATCTCTCTCCTTATGCATAACTAAATGAATCAAATTTGAAAGGTGGAACTCATTGGTATTTTAGTGCTCTACCTTGGGGTTTATTTGGTTTCTGAATCTTTTCTATTGTTTGAAGAGGACTCATGACATTTTCATGCCCTCTCCAACTCCTCACCATTTTTATACTCGCCATTATATCCATTTCAAAGTGTTAAAACATTTTCCTACCTTGCCCCAGAGAAACCTCTGTAAATCTATGTTCATTTCCTGGACCCAAAGTTTCCTTCCCCATCTGATCTAGCAACCAACCATTAAAATCAATCAAATTCCTCTGAGCAAGCATAGCTAGCCTAAAATTAGTTTTCATATCAATCATCTCAAGCTTTCCATGATATATTTTTTTTGAAATTGACAAGAGAGCCCTCTCTTGACCTGGTAGGGCTAGCTACCAAGTTAAGCATCATTTGATGTTACCCTAGACATTCCTTTCTCAGCCTGAGGTAGATTTAGGCCTGAACATATACTATCATATATCCATCTACTATGAAGCTCCAAGAGAAATAATGTTCCCTGTGAATACTTATTAAGTGGATGATAGGGATTTAACCTCCTTGCAATATTCTAAAATATTTTTAACAGTAGTCACAAATCAAAGGTTAATATCTATCTCCAAAGTGGTTATGACCTTTTCTCGATTTTAATAAACTTGATTAATTTAAAAATGTCATATGAACAAGTGGATGAAATGATTTATGGTTTTTTGGGTATGTGATATTAATAAGCCATGGTACTAGTCCACGGTATTGTAACAAATTCTATGCACACATTAAGAATATCCATGGTAAAACAAAGCTAAATATATATGGTTAAGAATCTTGTTAGATGTTATTTTTAAGTGTATATATGTTTAATTTTTTATAAATAATAATTAATAATAGTAAAGTAGTTATATTTTAGTTATCTTTTTATCATTTTTTAAATTTTAGCAATAGAAGATGTATAGTAAAGTAAGTGTTTTGATGGTTATCATGGATTGATTCTTATTACTCTTTACTAGCCATTTACTTTACATTGTTGCAATGTTTATATGAACATATTATATATATGGTCATTATATAATATTTCATTTACTCAACTGTATAGATAGCACAACAAGAACTTTTATAAACACAACTACAATACTTACAAATAGCTATTATAAATTCTATAGTATTACTCATACATGCATTATTATTGTAAATCTATTTCATAATAAAATACATTAAGTATGATTTATTACATGAAATTTTACATCAACTAGATTATTCATTGTTGCATTATATTAAAATCACATAATCTTTACAACTAAGAACTCCTTATTATCAATTATATTATTAAATTAGAAAGAAATTCCATAGATTATAGGGACTCAAATCTACATTGTTTTTCCATAACTTCATGGTAAAATTCGTATTGTATTTTTTATTTTTAATGTAAATATATTTTTGTTTATATAAAACTATTATTATTAAAAATGATTGATTTAATTTTTTTAATGTGTTTTGATTTATTTTTTATTTAATTAATTTAGCTTTGTTCACTTTGTAGATCATATATTATTTTTATATTAATAATTTTCAATTTTATTTTAAATTTTAAATTTAAATTAATCAGGTTTTTTATTTAATTTTTATTTAAAGAAATTATATAGGTTGCAAATAACTATTTTTAATGTTTCAAAATTTGTAACTTAAATTCATATTAGGTTATAATTACTCGAAACAATGAAAGAAAATGAACCATACCACATAAACAAAGAAATAAAAAAGAAAAGAAAAAAAAATCATTATCCTCGAGAGAGTTATTGTACCACGGGGTAAAAAAAGACATATGGAAAATTAATTTCATCATCCTTGAGAAACATTCTGCTTTATATATAAGAATGAACATATGATGGCATAGAATTAAAATTCATGGCACGCCATGGTTACTCCATGTGGTGAGAGAAAAATCTTAGGTGCTAAGCACTGGTTATTCCACACAGTGAGAAGAATGGTCATAAATTGAATATCACTCCCATTATCTATGAAGCGTGGATCATTGTAGTTTTTAGATATAGGAAAAAATATTGACACAAATAATGTTAATGACATATACTAACAAAAGACATTCTACATGGAAAATATTACAATTTAAAGCAATAATTTCATTTTAGCTTATAAGAAATTATCTTTTGTTATTTTAGTGTTTCTCAAGGTTTTTGTATTGAAACAATGATATGTTATCTAGTGCACAAAGATAGTGATATATAAAATGTTGAATTTTTTACCAATTAGGTAAACCTAATACTTTCTTTGTAGAGTTAACTAAAAGTCCAATTATGTATATAATAATTTAATATTTATATATTATAAAAAAATGCATTTTAGCTATATAACTAATAGTTAATGGTTGTGATTATAGATATCCTACTACAGGAAGCCATGATGAATCTAAATGTGTTAAAACTATATATAAAAGATTAATTGTACAAGGGAGCTCTGACAACTCCTTGCATCGAGAGAGTCATTTGGAACATAATATATGAGGTTTCTTCATTTCCAGGAGCTATTATTAGTGATTTTTAGTTTTAAATGTTGTTCATGCATTGTTTAGCTTTTATTTTTTTTACATTTCCTCAATTTTGTTAAAAAAAATTACTTTTATATTATTTTCTTTATTTCACCCTCACAATAGTTAACATAATAGATATAATGTTGTTTACTTCTTGAAGTTTCTCATAAACTCAAGGACATCGTTTTCGAAGAAGAAACATACACTCTTAAGAATAAATATTTGTTTCTCTAGAACTCGATATTTAGTGTTTTAAAATTAAATATGATTTGTTTTGTAGATATTAAAAAACTGAATCGATATGAAAAATACCTATTAATAAATATTATAAACAAGGATTGAATTTTAAAAGTAAATATCGCGTCCAAAATAAAATTATACATCATGTATGAGTGTGTAACCATTTTAGAGCATTGCATATGCCAATGTGAGAGCTACCAAAAAGGTATGCATGAACTCAGGCTCATAGGACAAAGAGGACAGAGAAAATAGAGCATATGATCATCTTAGATTGGTATCCAGGGAGCGGGAGATATAAGATATATGGCTATATTTGTGTCAACACATGTATTGATATATTGTTACTAGTCAACATAGATGAATAATTCACCAATATAGAGCTCAAAAGATTGGGCAAGACTTAGTTTTATCTTCTTCTCAACATATAAAAAAGATGGTGCAGTGCCTACTATTTCTATAATGTTTTAGAAGAAGAAAAAATCATAACAATTTAGTTGAAAATATTTTTTCACAACGTAAAATGTTAATAATCACATTCATTATTCATTTGAAAAATAACATGAAAGTGGATGCTAACCAAATTAAAATCTAGAAGGTTGAATAGTCATGTGTTTGCTAGATGATAAATAACCCACAAAGAATTGAAAAGTTGATCTATTTTTTGGCTCAACCTTATTTTACATGGTCCTTTAAATAGGGATGGGACTTCTCTCCTATAAATTCTAGATTCCACAAAGTGAACTAAATTTTACCATAAAAATCACATTTAGACAAATTTAGGGCATGAAAAAATAGAATAAAGTGAAAATGAATTCTATAATGTGAAAAAATTCTAAGTAATTTATATTCTTATAAAATTAAGGTGAGTCTTGGTTTAATTTTACCATAAATCACTACATTTAAACAAGTCTAAGGCACAAACTAATAAAATAGAGTGAAAATGAATTCTATAATGAGAAATAACTCTAAATAATCTATATTCTCATAAAATTAGGGTGAATTCTTGGCTAAATTTTATCATAAATAACTCCATTTAAACTAATATAAATAATGGAAAAAAAGGATAAAGTGAAAATGAATTCTATAATCTGAATTAACTCAAAATAATCTATATTCTCATAAAATGAGGGTAAAGTCTTGGCTAAATTTTACCACAAATAACTACATTTAAACAAATCTTTGGCATGAAAAAAATGAATTGGGTGAAAGTGAATTCCATAATTTGAAATAAATCAAATAATATGTATTCTCATAAAATTAGGGAAATTATATCATAATAATTACCATTACAAAAAAATTAGGGTGATTGGGGCTATCTACTTTGAATTTTGCAAGGCGAAATGAAAATTTTCAACTCTCCCCTATGAAAATTCCATGGGCTTTTGGTTTTAAAACTAATTTTGTTTCAATAAATATTGGGCGATCCGTAGTCACTAATTTTTCCCATGGGCAGACTAAATTTTCTATGATCAAATGCATGTAGGGTTGTACATGACTTAATGAGTCTTGGAGAACCAATAGTCTTCCAGCATGATGCACACATCATACAAGTAGAATATCATTCATACATGAGAGTGTGGTATATATCATGATTAAATATGTGCATCGAGATTTGAAATCTGACCTAATGAGAGAGTCTAAAATGAGGAGCATCAATCTCAAACATGATCAAAAGAGATGTTGAGCAATCCGCCCCTCTGATATGGATAAACAAGGCTTTGTATTTCATTGGAAAGATCTGTAAAAAGCACTGGAGAAGACATGGCACAAGGTTCTTGGGCTAAATCCTCAACAATACTATAATGTCAGGCATCTCACACATTAGGGTTGTCTGTTGACTTATGGAGAACACACTTAGGTGGGTCATATACTAGTTCCAAAAGCTTATCTAGCATGAGAAGTCTAGTAGACACAATAGTGGTGGCTAAGTCCTTAGAAGAAAAACTTGAATCAGGATTGTTGTAATACTTCACTCTCATGGACATGTTAACTTGCTCATTACACATGAGAATGGGTATATTACTTCTAGAAGGAAAATAATGTAGCCCCCCATTACCCCCAGGTGGAGGTAGACAAACTTGTGCAACCATGTATTATTATGGGTAGGCAGGTAAAGGATGAGTCAAAATGATTGGTTGTTGGGTGGATTTCAGTGGTGTAAGAAAGTGGTGGACTTCATCCATACATGGGAACTCATGAGTCAAATGATCTCCCTCACAAATATTACAAGGAAATTTAACCTTTCAACATTTATCATTCATGACCCACCCTAATTAGGTTGATTTTGAGTAGTTTCTTGAGTATTGTTTATGTTTATTCTTTTGATTTCTCTTCTCATTTTTACCTCCAAGTTTCTGATAATTCCTAGGTGTAGTGGACTTCACGTGACAACTTTGGTAGCTTTCTTAGAAGACTGCACCTTTCAAGAACTAGATGCACTTATTGGGGATAGGAATGTGATAGTCATTTTCCTTAGCTGAGTAGATAGTTGACTCATAATATTGGAGAAATGGAAGAGATGATACCATCAAAATGTACTACCAACTTGGGTCATTTTGGACCAATTGAAGGTCAAGGAGAATTAGGAATAATATCATATAATGTTTCTGTATTTAGACTTCTGTGATCCATAATGTTTAGAGAGAGAACGTTTTTGAATTGAGATCACATAAGATTTTTGGGTTCGATGCTTCAAACCCTCCATTATGGCTCATCATCAGGACATAAGTGGAGTACCTGATCTAACAACAACAATATATAGTGTGGATATTGTTCATAAAAAAATAAATAGATCAAAACGATACTTAACAAAGTCAAATAAATAAAATAAAAATTAAAATTTAAAAATATTGTAAATATAAAATTTGGATATGTTGGAAAGTCAAAATAAAGATTAGTAAATAACCAAAATGATAGTTTAAATGTTAGATCTGATGTCATTGATAATTTTTAACAAAAATAGGAAAAATAAAAATTGAGATGACTTTTGATTAACAGAATTAAAAAAAAAAAAACATATATATATATTATATATATATAAAAAGTAAGAAGTCAAGAATTATAGATTAAACTAATAGTAAATTAATCAAGTATATATATATTTCTTTAAGAAGAGTTCTAACACATCATATATATTATATATATATATATATAATTATGTATTAATAATATATATATTAATCAATTAATAACACAAATGATCTATTATGAATTAGATAGAATTGTTAGTAAAAATAAAATCTTAAAGAAATTCAATCATTATAATGAAAATACTTTATATAATAATCATATAGTATCCATCATTATTAATGAAAAATCATTTTATATATATTTATAATTATGGTATTTCTTATTATATCTTATCTTATAATATATTATATACAAAAAAGGTAATCATAATAAATTAGGAAGAGAAGAGATCCAGTTGCTTCTTATTTTCAAACCCTAATCCCTATTCAGATTGTTAACATGCTTCTCAATCTACATAACCTCCCTAAACTTCCTATGATGGAAGTGATTAATATTGGAAATAAATAAGGACTCCTCAATACATATGTGGTGTTTCGTATTCTAGGCATGCTCCACTAAGGCAAAAGGGTGGGACCTATTATGCTTAATGGCTGTCATGTGCTCTTGAATTATTTTCTTGATAGAGCAACCCATTTCTCCAATATAGGGCATTCCACGCGAGCAAGGAACTAAGTAAAAACATTTCATATCTTTAGGGTCAACTCAATCTTTAATTTCCCTTAGGGAGCTTTGGATAATGTTGAGAGGCTTAAAGGTGGCATGCACCTTATTCTTACTAAGAATGACTAAGAATATGTGTGATCTTGTCATTGGTTCCGAGAATGAAAGGAAGATGCACCCATTTAACAAAATCAAGGGGATCCTTTTTAGGCTTAGGTCCTATGCTAGATTTTTTAAAATCTCTTAACAAATATAGTATAATACCTAAGCCTAAAAGGACCCCCTTGATTTTGTTAATTGTGTGCATCTTCCTTTCATTCTTGGAACCATTGACAATATCATATGCATTCTTAGTAAGAATAAGATGCATGCCACTTTTAAGCCTCTCAACACTATATGAAGCTCCATAAGATCAGTGAAACACCAAGTTGACCCTAAAGATATGAAAGGTGTTTGCTTAGTTCCTTTCTCATGTGGAACTCCCTATATTGGAGAAACGAGTTGCTCTATCAAGCAAAGAATTCAGGAGCACGTCGTAGACATTAAGCATAACAGATCTCACTCTTTTGCCTTGGTGGAGCATATGCATTGAGAAGTCTCTGATTATTTCCATGATTGATCACTTCCATAAGAGGAAGTTCAGCGGGTCTATAGAGATTGAGAAGCATGTTAACAATCTGAATAGGTCTGAGGGTTGAAAAATAAGCAACAACTGGATCCCTACTTTTCCTTCCTATATCTATATATATTATACTATATATATATATATATATATTATATATAATATATATTATATTATAGTATAATGATGGTTAAAACTTTCTAGGATATATGTATATTGATTATTTATTATTTAGTTTAATTTTATTAAATTCTTGACTTCGTCATATTTTTTTTATTATTTAATTCTTGGTATTATCCAGTCATATTTATTTTTTATTCTTTCTAATTTTATTTTAATTTATTAACGATATCAATTAATGTTTAAATTATCATTTTGGTTATTTATTTATTTTTATTTTTTTTACTTTTCTAACGAATCGTTTTGATTTTGTTTAATTTTTTGAAGCATCTCCACAATATATATATTGTTGTTGTTAGATCAGGTACCCCACTTATGTCCTGATGATGAACCATAGTGGGGGGTTCAAAACATTGGCCGCAAAAATCCTATGTGATCTCAATCCGAAAAAGTTCTCTCTAATCATATAATGTTCTCGGCTGAGAACAAATTAAGTCAATATGTTGAGCACATAGGATCACTTGTTCTTCAATAGCCACCCCAACCCTATCAGCATCCTTGGCTATAGGTGGCAATAGAGATTGAGTAAACCATTTGTAAGCACCTCATTTTTTATTTCAATTCTTACTAACCTCTTGAGTCTCCCCCACGCATGAATATGATCAAAATTGTGAGTAGCGTTAACTTGCTGGAAAGTAGACAAAAGTTTAGCCCTGAGATCCTACCATGAAGAAAACTAAAAGTGATTCAAAAAGGTATAAGCCAAGGAAGCAGTGTCACAATAAGATTCCTTATCAAGTTCAATATACCATTTAGTCTCATCATCGATTAAGGTTCTTTGGAAAAATCTCAACGTCACAGAATCATCCACCAAATAATTAGAGGAACACCAATATGGTAGTTGGTGATGTGTGTGGAAGGGTCTTCTCCCAGCTTCCCTTCAAACTTACGAATATCATATGGAATTTTGGAAAGAATTGGTAACCATATAGGATTATGGAATATAGGGTCATTTGTTAGTTTATCCAAATACGAAAAATCATGAGGTACTAGAAATCAATTTTTTGTTGATTACATAGATCATAAGGGAAATAATAACCCCTTGAAAAACAATACAGTCCCCTAATACATAGTTAATGGAAGATGAATGTGGACTGAGGTTATAGTTCAACCTAGTATATTGAGTTCTTGGGCCAATATATGAGGTAAAAGGATGTTTTCTTCCAAGGTAAGTGCCCCTAGAGAACAAAGGACTTCAAAAAGAATGGTTTCTCATGGGACTGTACCCAACAGTAGAGGAAAAATCTCCCTATGCAAAATCATTGTCGTAAGTATTAGAGATCATAGGCATAGTGGTACTAATGGGGTTAGTGCCCCTAGGTAAACTATCCCCTCTAAAGGAAAAACACACTAAGATAAAGGCATCCCACAAAACATAGAACTATTCAAAGTTTGATATGTACTACAAAAAATGTTATTGCCTCACAACCTCGCTAGAAGCAATCGTAGACCCCCCTACATGTTTCCTAAAGTAGTTATGCCTATGTTAGGGGAAGTGATCGTAGGTATAGACAAGCTAGGATTAAATATCCCATCTCTCATAGGTTGACCAGGGCTTCCCCCATTTTAAACACAAAGGTGGAGGTAGGAATAGATACAGACTATGACAGAAAACTTGTAGGGGTCATAGAAGTGATAGGTCGAATGCCTTGGGAAGATGATAAAGATGTTGTAGTTGGAATGTATCCCAACACACTAAGTAATGGTAATGACAACATGGAAGTAAGGATTTCCAATGTAGAAGCTAAAGAGGAACCCATCTTCCTCATGGTATAAGTATTTCTCTCACCAGACATATGATGATAGAATAGAGAAAGGGGTTCACTACCTCTTGATGCCTCAAAAATCACTTCATCAACATTGGGGAAAACCACGCGGTCCGGACCTTAAAGCAACTCCTTTTTCATTTGGTGTGGTGGCTCTGACTGGATATAATGGGACCAGTTTCCCCATGATTGGTAAATAGGATGGATAAGTGGTTGATTTTCTATTATCTAATGATAATGGATGGATGTTTTATTCTAAATTGAAAAATAATAAACAACTAATCTACCCTGGGGAATTTCCAATCTAGTGTAACTTTTGATAATCTTTATTTACAAATAGGCATATCGATGACTCTATTGATAAACAAAGATGTTCATTCATATAATAATTACTTTGTTCAAATAGTTTAACAAAGTAATGATTTAAAACAATATTACACTATTCTTCATATATCATTGACATAAATACGATTGAAAGAATAACATTCCTTAGACATTCAATAGTGATAAGTATAAAGACTGTTGTTAAAACACATACATATATCCAATGATAGAAAGATTAAATAAATGCTAATTCATATGAAAGAATCGAGAAAAGACATAGATAATAGTACCATATATGACTTGGATCCGTCCCGATATCAATCGCATTGAGATTCTGTCTTCTAGCTTAGAAATACTTTCACAAAAAGCAACAGTGCATATCTCATCAAAGCATTCTTCATTCAAATTCAAAATATAGGACAGTCTTCAAAAAAAAATATGTCAGAAGCACAATAGTGTGACTTCCCGATCCAAGTTTTATACAAAAATTTAGGATCCTTTCTAAAGACATGAAATGGTCTATAAATACTATCTAAGCTAACTAATTATGAAATAAAAATGCTATTAGGTGGCATAACCAAATCATGAAGATCTCCTTGAAATAGTTCTGTTTGCAGTCGGCAGCATGATTCACTATTTTTGCTCATCATCCTTTGGCTTGAGCTGGCAGATAGCAAGCATTGGTTGCAATTCTAGAGTGTGACTCAAATGAGAATGTAGTTGGGCTGAATACGTAGGATCATGAATTTCAGGAATCATGTAACTGATTGCATCGATTAAACATTTGAGTGCTTCTCTTTGACTGTATGGTTTAACTAGGAAGAACCCAAAGGTATCCCAAGTTAAACTTTGGATGCCAGCAATTAACCTTTCCTTCTTTTCCAATTCTTGATTGCATGTCTGTTCCAATGCTTTGGCTGATGACAATTTTTCTGGAGTGCAATGTGAAATCAAATTAGACAGATAAAGAGTATCATTGATTAACTCAATCAAATTACCGATTGTCGATCTGCATCTTTAAGTTTCCCTCTCTGCCTTCATCAATTGCGACTGCCATTCTAGAAAAAGAATCTCCTTGTGTGATTCTAGAATTTTAGGCAGATTCGTAGCTTTCCCTTCACTGGTTTCTTGCAAAGCAAGAAAGTTGGTTAAAGTTTCATCGGCCTATTCCAAATTCTATCTCGCAACGACTAATTTTTCAATCATTGATGAAGTAATCTCACAGAGGGGTTCAATAAGAGAAATATTATGACATAGTAAATTTAAATATTTAATCAATGCTTTATTGATCTGGAGAGCCTTGGACCTGAACTCTGTTGGTTGAGGAAAACTCTTGAACTTCTCTATCTGTTTTGATAATTGAGCAATTTTCTCATCTTTTGTTTTACTCATCTGTTCATTCATTGTCTTCAGCTTGGCCAATGTTGTTGATAGTTCCTTTTGTTTCTGCACTGCGCTTTGGTCTATCCTCTACTTCTCCTTGAGCAATTGTTCATTTAATTGGTTGTTTACTTGCTGCTGCGCTACTAATTGTTGTTCCAATTGCTCTATTCTTTGTTGTTTTTCCAATAACTGTGTTTCCAATGAAACAATTAACTGATATTTTTCTTTGATTAAATTGCTCACTCCTGATGCTTTATCCATAGTGGCTGCCGAATAAGCCCCGATGTATTGAGAGAGTTTTGTGAGGTCTTCAGAGGGATTGAATTGTTCTTTCCATACCACATTAGCCATCTCTGTCTGTGCAGATAAAAGGGAATATTGATCAAGCCTTCTCTTTCTTCTTTGCCTTTTTATTACAACCCTATGTTTAGGACTGTAAAAGACATCTAATGGTGTTATTTCTTCTATTTTCAAAACAATTTCATCCGATGGATCCTTAGGAATTATCTCTATGTCCTTGCTGGTAGGTAGGTCGCTGGTTCCTTCAATTGGAACTGTACTTGTTGTTGTCTTGTGACCAATTGCCACTTCAGGGATATTAAAACCCTGTGAAGTCTCAGGATTGCTTATAATAGAATCAAACTGTTGCCATTCTTTAAGGAGCTTGGGATCGATTTGAGTATCCATAATCATGTGTTCACTGCCCTTTTCTTGTTCTGTCTCTTGTTCTTTCTCTTGTTCCTTTTGTTCTGGCCCTTTTCCTTTCTTAGGAATTTTTTCCACAGTAGGAGGTTTGACACCAGTTTGTTTTTCAGGCTCGCTTGACTGGATTGCTGGGGTGGTAGCTAATAAGTCCAGAGGCAGAGTTTGCAACCTCTATTCTCTGAGCCTATTAAACTCTTCTAGCCCTTCATCTTTATATCTAATTTTGGCCAATGTTTTTACCTGAAATAATGACTCTGCTGAACAAAATAGGTCATCAAATTCATCTTTTTCATGATCAAACTTTGCAAGCTTGGCTCGTTCAAGCACATTATAGGCAACTTTTCTAGGATCATATTGTCTGTTGGGGATGGTTGCAAGATTGAGCATTTGTATTTTTTCTGCCTCCTTTTCTATGTGTTTGTAATCATGAAGAGTGTGGACACCGCATCTTAGAGGAAATGTAGGCCATACTTGTTTCTTAGAGTTTCTAAGAGTTTTGGATGTCCCTTCTATTGTTATTTGGTAGGCCAATTCCCGGGCTAGCAGCTTATCAGGCACATAGAGAGGAAGAACATGGGGTTTTGTAAGGCTACCAAAAAGTCTTATATAGGTGAATTTTTCTAGTTCGAACCAATTTTCTACAACAGTTAAGTCGATCCTTGCTTCCTCAGAAATCCTAGGGGCAAGTTTATAAAAAATAGCATAGTAGATAGGCAGCATAAAACCATTATAGATTTGGTACAAATGATTTTTGTAGTGAGCTTTCCATAACATTTGATGATGAATGTGGATTGGCTTAGGGTCCTGGGGAGTCCATCTCTAGCCGAGTACCAGATATTCAGAGTTAAAACATAGAGTATCCATAATATAAGCACTATAATAAAAAGGGGGAATGGTCCTGGTAGTTTTGTGTGAGTTTGATCTGAATTCCAGAATCATTGTGGCCAATTTGTTGGACAATATGTTTGCCCAATCCATCATATAACTATTGACTGTTATTTTCATTAAAAGGACCATTTCAATGGTGAATTTAGAAGAATCATGTATCCCCCACATTCTACACATCATAGCCCTAGCATAACAGTAAGGAGAAGCTAATGAGTCCACCGAGTACTTACCTGATGATTCGTGTTTGTGCTTCTCGGGATTATGTCTCCACTACTTCATTGGGGCCAATTCTATCTCATTTTCATTCGCAAACTTTTCCAAAAAGGCTTTGTTGTATCGCTTTTCATGTTTAGGCAAGTGATACATTTTCCTTAAATCATCAGGTTGAAAGGAGCCAAAAATCCTCTCGCCAATTGTGCAAAATGTTCTATTTGAAACCGGAATTTCTTCCACCACCCATCTCACTACGTTAGTGTATGGAAGAATCTTTTCTTGTGCTACTATTCTGTGTAAATATGAACAAGCTAAATCCTTAAGGGATGCTTCTGATTTATTAGTTGAGTCAGTTGTAGCTTCTTCTGATACTTCCTCAAGCTCCTCTATTTCAATTAAATTGTAAATTCTCTCCCAACTAGTATTTTCAAGGCCGAGGCATGTAGTGTCTGAGATTAACCCTTTTTTGCTTGGCCATGGATCCTTGGCTGGCTGCACTACTGCTGTAGGAGCCGCGGCTGTAAATTTCTTTGATTTCTTCCCCATATGTTTCAAATTTCTTATTTGAGCGGAGTTTTGCACAAGCGAAGAGAAAAATGTGATACAGAGAAATGCTTCAATAGACTAATTTGAAAGAATTATGTCGATCCGCAGGCAATAATGGATTATATAGAAATTGCTGTGGATAAAATCTACAGAAAAAATCTTCCCTTAACTGCTTCATTGATTAGCCGTTTATCCTGTCAATCATGGTAAAGGAGGTTTTAAGTGTCCATCACGTCGTTTATATGCCAAATGATTGATTGAAGCGTGGCTTATATTTCTTTGATGGATAATTAGAGGTAAATTGCAAATCAGAGATTGATAATAGGAAGTGAAAGGCTTTAATGTTTGTTTAAAATATCCTTGATCACCGAAAGGTGATATACTGCATGCAAACTTCTAAATTCGTTTTTTAACTATGCGCCTCATTTAACGCATTGCAATTGGGGAATGGGTTTATTCTTTATTACCGTGCCACTATGATTTCGTTGATCGCTGATTGCAATATGCCTTTTTGCATAAAAGGATTTGAATGTGCCTTTAATCATGTGTTGGCTTGTTATTACCGATTTCCGATGGCAATACACTTTATCACATCGGAGAAATAAGGGAGGCTCTTTTGGATTGTTGGTTTGACATTTTCTCTTTCCCGATATCTGATTACGATATGCTTTTCAGATCGGAGATAATGGACATGTCATTATATATATTTTCCCTTGTTATTGTGATATTTGATCTTCCGATCGCTTTATCACAATAATGAAGAGTTTTATAATAGTTTTAAAAGCTGCACTTTATTTATTTTCAAAAGTCTCTTAAAGTATATCATTTTCATTAAACATTTTGATAAGGGTTTTCTAATGATGGGTTAATACCAGTTTATTCACACATCTAAGTTTAAGAGGGACCCATTTCATGTTATGATTTTGTATAAAAAAATTATGAAATGGGGGGTTGTTGTATAGCACAACACTACCATAAGGTCTTAGTTGCACTAAAATAGGGCTAAAAGGGTTAGGCAAAGGTGGGTTTATGTGTTGTAATGTACACTCATAAATCACTTAAATAGTAACAAAATATTCCCTCCCAAGACCAAGGGTATCCCCCTTAATTCACGTATGGTCTAAGCCCTCCGTTGTCAAAGTTATCCAAAGTTTGTGAGGTGGTGGACCTTCCTTTCAGGCGAAGGGTTTAAAAGTATATGAGATCATCTAATATTTTTTTTAGACATAGTAAACTTAATTTATAAATAAATTAAGTTAATTAAGACACCCCTATGTCCAACCTAGACTCAAACCAAACAACACACTAGGAGATATAAAGATTCAAGCATACACAAACCAAGAGAAATAAAGGGATATTATTGAGGGTGGATCTTGGTTGATTATAGCCCAAGTCAAAAGTGAAGATGTGGTTGGAACAATTATGTTGGTGACATACTTAATGATCCTTTTAGACCTAGCACAAGTACCCTTATTAGACATGGGGTACCCCAAGGGAGGTATGAGAGAGTTTGACCAATGTTTTCCCCAAGTGTAGCAAGTACATCTGCCTCATTGTCACCTATATAAGACACCTACGATTATGATCACTAGAGCTACCACATATAGAAACATGACCTGCGAGGACAATCTTAAACTAGGTCTACATGAAACGGTAGTGAAACGATTCCTAAAACCCTAATAGATTGCTGAAATCAAGCTACAATCCTCTCAAGTGAGTCCCCAAGTAATACATGCAAACCAATTCCACCGATAGTGATGAGGTTGGGTATATCACTCTACTAGCCCCGATTTGACCTCGTGATTGACCCTAAAATGGATCCCAAGAAATGTGCCACTAAAATTGGATTTTCCCTCCCTACAATAAGATGTTAGGTTTGCTTTTGTGGTCTTGGAGAGTTACTCACTACCCTATTCCAAAACCCTAACCTAATTTATTATTGGTGTGTTACCAGTGAAAAGTAAAAATTTCAAATTTATTATATTATACATTAATTTTATGATTGTTATCTACTCAAGGGGAAGTGGTGTACAATTAATATGATGTGTAAATACTCGGGAAAAACTCATAATGTAAGCAATATGGAAATGTAAATTTCTCCTTTTTTCACTTGATGAATTTTAGCTATAGAAGAAAAGAGAGTATTTTTCCTTCTTAAATGAAAGACAAAAACCTCATATGCTCTCAATTTTCACTCCTAGAATTCACTAAATTTATAGAAGAAAATGACCCAAAAAATAACTCAAGAAAACACTTACAAAGAGCTCAAAATAAAACCAAGCACTCAAAAGCTCAAACTTGGCTTTGAAACCAAAAAGATCGCCAAAAGCAATCTAACAAAATATAATAAATAGAAAGAGGTCGTGAAAAGAATGTTTCAAGGTTATAGCTCAATGAAGACAAAAAGGGTTTTTTTTGTATTCTACAACCCCTTAAAATCTCAGTTTAAGATGATTGACATCAGTTAAGTAGTGAAAAACCAGATTGGATGGCTCATATTGATAGTGGGAATCAAAGACAATTCTATCCAGAACTTTGTAATGAACTTAGAACCAACACCAAATGAATAATACAACTTTAAATATTAAATATAATCCATATATAATTAGATTTGAATTCAGAAAGACTGAAATAGACCTAGATCAAGTTGATAAGAAACATATAAAACTCATAGATCCATATAAAACCAAGATAACAATCAAAAGAGGAGATTAATAACACTAGGGTAGACTGCCCAACAAAGTTTTCAATTATGTTGTGATAAAAAAATATGAATCACAAGGACCTATTTCTTCATGAACCTTGCTTGAGACTCATAAGATAGACTTGTGCGAAAATATCAATGAAAATCCTTAATTTCTATCACATTCATGCATTGCATCTCAAACAAATGGATTGACGAAGCACACTCGAACACTCGCATGTTGGTGAAGGATCTTAGAAATGATGTCATAAATGGAGAACCAACTTCTTCCCAATGATTGTTGTCCTAGAAAACCCAATCCAATATTCCTACACACAACCACAACCAAACAAGATGAACTTGCCTTCCATAGAGGGAAAATTATCATGAATAGAATAGAAACATTAACCTGATAAACATAGCATGTAGAGAAAAAAAATAGTGTTATTTAAATAATAAATAGGATGCATACAAATATAATGGTATAGCAGAATGCAATAAGATCCTCCTCTCCTAGTCTCCTCCTCTATCAAAGGATGGCATCGAGAACTTAGTAAAGCTTTCACCCTATATCATACTCTCTAGATCTAGATATAACTTGATCTATCCCCTTTCCTCTTAATAGGGTGAGATTATATAGGTTCATTCTATACACCACCAGAATGTATCCAGACATAGGCTCTAAGAATTTTGAAAACTTCTACAATAATGGACCCCTAGCCAACTCATACATAAGAAATTCAGGCTGACCTGTTTGGGAATGACAAACTCTAGAACCTTTTTCTTAACTATGAACTTTTTATCAATTATGAAATAATTATTGTTTCATAATTATGAAATTATGAAAAAATGAATATGAGAAATTACTCAATTTTATAATTTTACCATTTTATCATGGCATAACTCCCTTGTAAGACTCACATAAATAAAATAAAGGGTCAAAGGGGATGCATTTTAGCTATAACCTGAGATATGTTGAACTTAGGTCTCTCTCATTCTAGTGGAGTGAAAAAAGCGTCATAACACAAGCCCATATCCATTGGGATATGTAAATAAGGATGCAAAAATAAATGTAACCAAAAATTGCAAAATTAGATTTGCTACCATTATTGATGAAGTACAACTATATGTAGTTCCCTTTGATGTATGTGGAGTGGTGCTTGGAATTTTCTATATGTATATGTAGGATGCAATATTCAAGCAGAGAACTAAAAAGTACCACTTCATCAAGGATGAAAAATCCTTCACGATAAACATGCACAAAGGAAAGTCCAAAATTTCTTTGGTAAGTGCCAACCAATCCAAGAAATTGATCAATTCTAACAAGAAGAATGTTTTGCTATTTTTAAGAGAAAATTAGTCTGTAAAATAATCAATGAGATAAAATTCATCTTTGAGGGTGTACTAATAAATAGAAACAGCAACTATAATTTTTTCTACAAGCATACAGTGATGTGTTCCAAGACTCTAAATCACTACCACCTAAGAGGGAAGTGGAGCCAAAGATCCAGATATTGTCAAACTTCCCATTTCCAAACTTTGAGTGGAAATCTAGTCCAATATAGAAGAAACTGAGTTGATGAAGTAGTTGTAGCACCTACTAGAATAGGGTTTCATTTGACCAACTACCTCACCATGCATATCGCCCATCATCATTGCGCCAAACAAGTATGGGACTTGGCTAATGTGTATTAATTACATGGAATTTAATAAGACTACAAAATAACTGTGATCCCCTCCTTAAGATATATGGTCTACTGGATCTAGTGCAACAATTCAAATACTTAACCAAGTTGGACTTAGAGTCTACAAATCATCGAGCTCAGGTCAAATAAGAAATTACCTACAAAACCACCTTCAAAACCAAGCAAGGTTTGTATAAGTGGTTAGTCATGTCAATTTGCCTATGAAATGCACCAACTAGGCTTATTAAGTTAATGAATGATATATTGTTCCGTTTTATAGATTCATTTGTTATTGTCTATTTGGATGATATATTGTTATATAGTGCCACCGGGGAGATGGAGTAGATCACATAGTTGATGCAGGTGCTAGATACATTAAAGTAGTAGCAACTGCTAGAAAATGTCAAGAAGTGTTATTTTGCATAGTAACCTTTGGTGTATCTTGGGTATGCGATAGGTGGAGGAGAGTTGAAGATACATCCTACCAATATGGAGGCCATCATGAAGTGGTCAGTGCCTACTAATGTTTCTTAGGTTAGGAGTTTTGTTGAAGAAACATAGTACATGAGGAAATTCATAGCTCATTTTCAATAGTAGCAACACCACTCGATACCATAACAACAAGTGTCAAGAATTTTTAATTGGTAAAGGGTTAATAGATGGATTTTTAGGAGTAAAAGAAGAAGATCATTCAAGCACCAGTTCTGGTATTATTGAACTTGTAGCGGAACTTTGATGTGGTGACAGATCTGATTGGGTATTCTATGGTAGTGGTCTTGATATAGGGAGGAAAGCGTGCATGCTACCACTCTAAAGTATTTCATGGGGAAGTTCTTAACTACCCTTCCTATTACAAAGAGCTCTAATCTGTGGTGCAAGATGTGAAGAAATGGAAACGTTCTCTAATGAAAAAGGACAAAATAATCCACACAGATCACCAGCCACTAAAGTATCTAAAAACCATAAGCAAGCTACAACAAATGAGCATTACAATTCAATGTGGTTTCTCAACAATATCGTTTAGTAGTTTGGTATAGGAAGGGTAGCATAAAAATGTTGTTTGAAATGCTTTCAAGGCCACCCACATCAAATATCATAGCTTTGAGAATTGATGAACATGCAGCCATTCACCCATGATGCATATAATGCAACATATTCAGAGGATGAGGACTTCAAAACAGAATTTTAATACTTTCAAAGCCACATTCATGTTCACAATGGTGACAACACAGTTGACTACCATCTCTAGGTTCTTTTACCTCTACAAACTAGCTAAGTTATGTTTTCGTAAAGGTGAGTAGCTACAACTAATTAGAGAGTCTGACAACTCCAAAGTTGTAACAAAATCCAGTGTAGGGAAGATAATTTACAACCTGCACATGGATGTGTATTGGCCCAAGATGCAAGAATAGGATGCTAGGTTCAAAAGAGGATGCATGCTTTGTTGTACTAGTAAGCCTAGAAATAGGAAATAGGGTATTTATCATCCCTTACCTATACCAACTCATCCTTGGGAAATAATTTCCATGAAATTTATGGAAGTTTTACCAATAACTAGGAAGGAACACGACTACTTGTTCATGGTAGTTGAAATGTTTAGCAGGATGTGTGTTTAAATTCCTTAGAAAAATACCATGAGTGGGAAAGAAGAATTGATTTTGTTCTTGGGACAATTTTGGGTGCACCTTGGGATACCAAGGAGCATTGTTTTAGATAGGGACACAACATTTCTTATTTCCTTTTGGATTACATTGTTGGAGAAGATGGACATGAAGATGAAAATGTCTATAGCATCCATGCACATAAAAAAGTATAGACATAAGTGGTCAACAATAATTTGGTGTGACTTTTGATATGTTACAATAAGAAGTATCCAAATACTTAGGATGAACATATGGTATATATAAAACAGTCTTATAATAGAGTAGTCCACATTTCTACTAGTAGGTCCTCATTTGAAACTTGTTTTGGATATCTACCACCTTCACCTTTGGATATTGCATATGGAAATTAAGGAGTGACAGTGGATTTTATAGTGTATTATTTAAGGGAAATAAAAATTGTTAATAAATCAAGTGAATCCATATACAAGTATAAGATACATTGCAAAATGTCACAGGAAAATTATAAGGCCATGAATGATAAACACAGAATAGACAAGTCATTCAAGGTGGGAGACAAACTATGGTTATTGTTGAATAAGGAGAGCCTATAGGGTCTTGATAAGAAAATAAATTCCTTATGATATATTCCCTTTAAGATACTAGAAAAGGTGGGAGATAACTCCTATAGACTCATTCTACCCATACATGTACATTTACTCAATGGTGAATGTAGAGAATTTGAAACTCTAGGAGACTTCCATCCTAAATTAGGAAGAAGAATAGGTCCTACCTTTCATAGAAGATTTTTCAACAAATTCTAAGGTAGATTTGATAGAGTATATAGTTTTATAGAAGAGGTCAAAAACTATAAGATATTGGTAGCATGGCCTTTCGCATATTGGTTTGAAAGCAAAACTTCTAGGAAATGCTAAATGGTATACCCAAGAGAAGTGGAGGGAAATTTCCCTCACTTAATTTAGTGGAAGCTTTTGGGGACAAAAGTCCTCCAAAAATGGGGAGGTGTGATCAACATTGGATCATTATATTATCCATCTAGATGCTTTTGAACTGGAACAAGTGGAGGAATCAACTCATAGGACCATTTTTAATGACAGGTCCCAATCTGAAAAATTGGGATACGAAACCTTCTAGATGAAATTTGAAGCATCAAAATGATTTTTTTGGAGGATAAAGTAGTGCCACTTAAGTGTTGCACCCTTTTGTGCTATTATACACATAGATACATTTCCAATGACACAAGAATGCCTTAATCACAGTCCATATGCAAATGTTATGCCACTAAGAAGTTGACATTCCTATTTTGATCACCATAATTTGAGAGGATTCCATGTCAGCCCCAATTATTCATGGAAAAGGGGCTAGCTACATGACCATGAGGGAGAAGACCCTAAAATAGTCAATATTGTAATTCTATTTAAGAGTTGAAGGAGTCAAACATAACGACTAGTAGGCTATCAAGTTATGTTATAACTGGACCACAAAGAGGAAAAGGGGTTCCATTCCATTTGAGTTTATTGTGTTTCATATATGAGTAGAGTAGTCGAGAGTGGATTGGGAGAGTGAAAATAGAGATTTTTTTTTGTAGTAGCATACGAGCCACATGCCTCACTTAGTTTTACTTGCATCTATTTTCCATTTAGAGAAATATAGCATAAAAATTTTACCTTCCAGTTGGGTTCTCTCCCAAAAGGGTTTCTAATGTTATATCTTGTGTTAATTTGTGGTTTGTGAGTTATATATAAATGTTTTCTATTTTATACGTAATTATAATTTGCATACATATGCAATAAACAATAATTATTAGATCTAGAAATCTATGGAGAAATAAACCTTCGTAGTGTAGCTTTCATATTTTCTAACATATTTCTGTAGATCTATTGGGAAAAACTATCTAGTGGAATATCCATAGTACTGTATGAATCAACCATGTTGGTACAATTGACAGAGAAAGTTGTTCTTGTTGAAAAACATGTAGCAAGAAAGGCTCAATTTTACTTTAACCTTGGTCAAATTGAGTAAATCGAATTTCCACATGAACAGGACAACTTGGAGGAAATTAACTATTGCGACATGGATATTTCCACTTAGGTTAGCTCAATAAATTTGAGTTAGAGGGATTGCAGTTATGTTATGCATGTGTGAATGCTAAATTTTAGTAATCCAATTCAGTTATTTTTAGTTGTATTCAATTTATTGATCTCTAGCTATTGTTAGATTCAGTTGAAGGTCTGTTGTGTTGTGGGACAATATTATAACTCATAGATTTATTAGTTTACTAATAAATCATCCTAAAATAGCTAGTATATGCAGAGAATTCGAATTCCTTAGCTAAAGTGGAGATGACAAGGCAACGTAACAAGTAGTTGTAAACTAGTTTGAGTTTATAGGTGTTACATGCAGTCAGATGATTAATCCTTGGTAATTGTGTAATCAATTGGAGGAAAACTCCTAAGAAAATAGGGGTTAAATTCCTCAATAATTGCACAAGGAAATAGGAGGCTAAGTGAGTTGATATTTTTCTCAGTGTTGGCGGAGTGGTTCATTGGGCAGAGAGAACAATTATTCTTTTGTAGGTTGAGCTCACAGCTAGAGCTAGCAATTGTAATAGATTCTCTGTTCATCTGATTAATCCAAAGAGGTTTGAGGGGTTTTTCCTAGTTGGGTTCCCCTATAAATCACTATGTATTTCTGGTTTTTATTATTGAATGTCTATACATGTTGTTCTAAATTGTGAATCTCATTTCACGGATCAATAGAGTATAATTGTGTCTCAAGATTTTAAATTGAAATTGTTAATGAATTGAAATTCTATCAAATTTATACATGGTATCATAGCCTCATAAATCACATTAGAACCAATATTTTGAACTTGACTCTAAAGAATTTTGAATTTGCAGCTTTCTTGCAAAAAAAATTCTTCAGGACCAAAAGGATGTATTTCAATGTATTGAGATTGAAGTATGCCCCAGAGGGTGTCTCAAATTTCATAGCTTGGAAGGATCGGATGGAAGAAATTCTTGATGATAATGGTGTGTTAAAATATGTTAAAATTGACATTGAAAAACCTCCATAGTCAAATGCATATCAATTAGCACAATAGACGAAGGATGTTGCAAATACAAGGAGAATTCTTCTGGAAAGTGTGTGAGACCATGTGGTCTCAAATATCCATGGAAAGGAGACACCATATGGAAGACATTGAATGAGCTATTGAAAAATAACAACGACCATAGAAAATTGGCCTTGAAATATGAACATCAAAACATTAAGATGCAAGAGAATGATACTATTCCGCAGTATCCCTCCATATCTACACAATTGCAGGATGAGCTTCGCAGGGCTAGTTTGAATGTAGAAGAAGATGACTTGGTGAGCCTAGCTCTTCTAGGCCTTCAAAAATCCTTGAAAAGCTACTAGGTTTCTATGAATGAAAGGGAAAAATTACTGAATTGGGAAACTTTGCGGTCTTATTTGATACAAGAAGTGTTGAGGAGAAATAATCGGGATGGAACATCATCCAAAGCTGAGGATGAAGAGAATTTTTGATTGGTTGGAAAGGGGAATAAGGGAAAATGGAAGAATACCTAGAGAAAAATTGAGCCTAGGCAAAATAATGGAAAGAAGAGATAAATGAGAAAGATAAAATGCTTCCACTGCCACGATTTCAGGAATTATTGAATGAAATTTATTCACAAGAAGTCTACCAAGAAGCCTCATGAGGAGCAGCAGGTGAAGCACTAGCCTCAAAATTTGAATTATACTTCACCTTAATAGCATGGATGGCCAACACTATTATGAGGAGTGTGTGGTACCTTTATTTTAGTGCCTCATTCGATATGACAAGGTGCAAATATTATTTCAGTAGCCTTGAGGAGAAGGATCTCCAGATGTATATTGAAATGGGGGATGATGAGTGCTACTGTGCTACAAGAATTGGTATGGTTACCTTTGTGAGGGAGAAATCCTCTCCTCTTCACCTCAAAGATGTTACGTTTGTACTTGGGTTGAAGAAGAACCTGATCTCTGTAGCAGTATTAGAGGATCATGGCTATGATGTTATATTTAGAAAAGGGCAAGCCCTTCTAAGACACATAGCTACTGGGCAAGTGAAGCAGATTGGGATTCGAGTGAAAAAACATTACAAACTTGAGGTGGGAGATTGCAATGAATTGAGCAATAAGGCTAAAAAATTGTTGAGTTGCGATGTTGCAGAGCTTTGGCGCAAGGGATTGGGTCATCTACACCATGGTTCCTTAAATATCATGCAACAAATTACCACTACTCTCTCTAATGTCTCCCTTGACTAGCATGATGTCTGTAAGGGTTTCACATTGGGGAAATATGTCAAATATACTCTCCATGATCGAGAGAGCGGAGAAGATGAAATCCTGGAGTGATTCCACTCTAATTTTTTTGGACCCTTTTCTGCAGACTCCACTGCAAGACATAAGTACTATTTTATTTTAATTGATTATTTCTCTAGAAAATGTTGGATCTTCTTCACGCAGAGAAGGATAAAAGATTTCTCGAAATTTGTTGAGTTCAAGGAATTAGTTGAGTATGAGACTATGAAGAGGGTAAATTTTTTCAAGAGAAAAATGGAGGTGAATTTATTTCATATGCCTTCAAGGATTTATGTGTGAAAGAAGGTATTCGAACAGAAATGACAGCACCTGATAACCCATATCAAAAATGGGGTAGTTGAGAGGAAGAACATGAGAAAATTGGGAGTGTAAAGGGCCATGTTGTATGATCAGAGGTTGTCATTACATCTATGGGAAGAAGCATGAAACACCACAGTCTATTTGCAGAACCAAAGTTGTCATAGGATACTTGGTATGATTACACTAGAGGAAGATTTCTTTGGAAGAAAGCTTGATGTGTCTCATTTCAGAATTTTGGGAGCTTCGTTTTATTGCCATGTATGTGAGGATTCGAGGAAGAAACTTAAGCCTACAACAAATTTTAGATTTTTTGTGGTGTTAGTACCCCTCAGTGTCCCAAGGCTAAGAAAGGAGACCAACAGAGGTAACCTCAAACCAATTTTGGATCTAGTAGCTAGCCCTACCAAATTAGAGAGGCCTCTCTCTATGATCTCACAGCCAATGAGTGACTAGAGAGGAAGATAGATCTTAGGCTATATATTGAAAGCTCAATAGGTCTAAATTTAGTGTTTGTCGGAGAAGGGACAATAGGTCTAGGAAACTAGGTCAAGGTTTCAAAAAATCAGCTGCAAAGTTATAATGGGGCAAGTTAGGTATGTCCAATGACATATTGGAGTTGTCATGGTGGTAAAAATGAGCATATGAGTTATGGAATTCATTTATCAGAGGAAATTAAACATCAACATGAAAATCTCATCAAACAGATCATAAACATATGAATTTTGCTTGAATACTACTAATATGATCACATGAAAGCATTAAGATGGAAGTAAGGAGACATAACATTCATACTGATGATAAAACAAAGAAGAAACACTGTCACAAAATCATACCATGATAATCCCAAGATAATGGTTGCAAACCACCTGTATTACTCTTGCAAAAGTGATGGTGTACACTAGCTTCAAAGCCTTTCACTCACAAGCATCCAGCCCTATCTATGACTTATATCAAACTACATATAGACCAAAAACAACTTTCCCCCTCTCATGGGTCCAAATCATCATCATGGGAACCATTTACATCAAAACCTCTAACCATACATAAAACTAACTAAGGAGGTTAGGAACCAACTCCCTATTTAGACTAACAGACTTAGTTTGAAGTTGAAAGCATTAATTACAATAAATTCACCCTCACTGTCCCTAGAAAAATTAATTACATCATTTAGAATTATCTCAAGACTAATTACACCAATAAAAATCAACTCTTGACCATGAAAAATTTCAAAATAGTTTTCTCCGCAGAAGAGTAGCAAAATGTGCAAAAGCGTTGCGAATTTTGGCAAGATGTTTTGTAGGCCTTCCTAGAGGATTTTTGGGCTGAAAATGGTATCGTTGGAAATCTGGGGATGTCTACTAGACCTATTAAGCTTAAAGTATACAAAAATTATTCTCCAAGACCACTTGAAACTCAATTTTCCACAACTACTCCATAAATGCAGCATGAGGTCCAAAAAGGTGGCAGAAACTTGAAACTTGGATATATTTTTTATTTTTTCTCCCAAAATATAAGCTAAAATTAAAAATAAAATTGATATATGTGATTTAGGGGCCAATATATTTCCATACATGTAAGCCATTTGTCATTTGGAGGCCCTGCGAAAAGTTGATTTTTTGGGTTTTCTGCAAAAATAAAGCTCAAAGATGGAGCAATATCTCTCTAACCACTAAACATTTTACCAAACAGGGTGATTGTTTTATATATATGGTTGTTTTGAATAAAAAACTCTCTCAGGGTTTACAAATAATTTCCCATTTCTTCAGAATCCAAGTATGACATTGGTCACTACAAGTGCCATGAAATATTGTAGAAGCGCAACGAGTGGTTTGGAGAGTGATTTGGAGGCCTTCATTGATGAGTTAGCTTCTAAAAAATGTATGCTTGTAAATATTAGAATGTCTAATACATAATAGAGTCATCAAGAACTTCAAACACCTGTTGTAAACCCCTAAAAAATTGAATTGAAGTCAAGTTGTCTAGAGTGCAACAACTCTCATGTAGAAAATTTATTTTGGGAATTTCTCTCAAATAATAACACCTATGCATAAACTGAAGGAGGTTTCTATTCTGTGTCCTATGGTTGACAAAAACCTCTTTCACTTTTGTAAAATTCATCTTCGTTATTTCAGAAACCTAGTTTTAAGTAAGATTGTCCCTCCGTGCAGGAAATGACCTCAAAACCTTAAAAATCATGCCCATTTCCTCTGTTGATACAATGAAGTCCATCCCTGCTATGGTGGTCTTATCTCTCTTTAATTTTGTAGAAAAAGGGCTGGTAAATTTGGCATGGCAACCTATCTCCTAAATTCTTTCACAAAACCCTAGGTAGCCCACATCTTGAAAGGATTTCTTGTTGAAATATGAGGCTTGGATCTCCTACATATGAGTTGGATCATACCTGGAGATGTTCCCTCCTTATTGTACTTCTTCTTCTAACTTTCCATGGTTTCATTTTTATTTACAAAAAAAAAGTTTTGGTAGGAGGAAAGGGTAGGGTAGAATTAGGAAAACAAGAGAAAAGAGATAGTTGTGTTGAGGGAAGGGAATGAAGGGGTTAGGAGTCAGGTAATTTTGTGGGAAAATTCTAGGGGGAAGGGATAGGTGTTAGGGAGTGTAGAGAGATGGAATTTATTGGAATGAGTGAGGGAAAGGTGTGAAAAAAATGCAAAACATAGTCCTAACCTAGGAATTTGTCAAACGTGTGGCATAGGATAGGGTTTTTATGTAAATGAGGGAGATGAAAGGAAGTTATTGTGGGAAAGAATTAGGAGAGGTGTATGAAGTATGAATGAGGGTGTTGAAACAAGGAAAGTAGGGTTTTTTCGTTGAAATGATTCAAAGACCAAGAGAACCCAAAAGTGCAGCAAAAACCCTATGAGATGGATTTGACCATTTGCTAAAGAAAATTCACTGAAAGAGAGTTGACGAGAGGTTACACATACTTGATTACATCCTCTTGAACCTATGGAATGTTGGTTGAACCCTATGGTAGCCTCCTTTTTGCTCCAAAACCAAAAACACAACATTCTGGTCAAAAGCACAACATGCTAGCTAGTTAAAGTTTGATGATGGAGAGATGGAGGCTTTGAAGGTTGAGATGAAGCTAAATAGTGGAGATATGCTCAATGAAGTTTAAATGAGCAATTGGAATGTTTCGATGATCTTCTTATACATTGGAAATTGACTTTTTCTTTTTGAAAAATTGAATGAGAGGATAGTGTACAACAGATTTATCACTTTATTATGCAAGGCTACATATTCATAAGGAGTAAAATGTACCTTGGGAATCATTTAAAACAAATTTTCCTAATTACTAACTACCTTGATGGTGACTATGGTGATGACATGACTCCCATGTATATTTTTATGACATGAGCAAATGATGGCACCTAATGCATATCTTAAAACCATGATTAAATACCATTGAACCTTTGCAGTATGCACGATAATGATATGATGACCTTGAATGATGACCAAGACACTCTTTTGGTGAATTATCATAAGGAGTGACAACAAGACCATGGTGGCATTTTATGACATTGAATATGGAGAGAGTAGTAATAAGACCTAGAAACTAACCAATGAGCAATGTTTATTTGAAAATTTATTTCAAAATATAATAATTTGACCTAATAACCCTCTCAACCACATGGAATAAGTACATTTTATCAATGGTAACTCATATACACTAACATGTGGGATACATCAAAACTCCACGTAATTACCAGATGTATTTTCCTTCATTAAGGATGATGGTTGTGACGAGAGATGTCAAGTTCGATGAGTAAAAGGCTATGATATGCTCACTGGAACAAGATTTGAGTATCCAATCGAAGCAGAAGCTTATAGATCCGAAGGAGAAGCCTTAGGATGAGCTTCAAGAGGTTTTGGAGCATCCACATGCAGAGTAAAACACACAAGGCAGAGTGGATGCACCCACTCAACCAATATCTTCCATAGAGAGGAGAAAGAGAACCAGACAATCTGATAGAGTTTTACAAGATGTACAGGAGAATGTGGGAGCCCCCATATCATAGCACGGGAAGAGGAGGTCACCTGATAGGTACATTGGGTACATGGCTCTCAGGACATAGATAATTGAGATAGATCCTTCTTCATTTAAGGAAGTGGTTTCTCAACCCATTTTCGTTGATGCCATGGTGGAAGAATATGAATCCATCATGAGGAACAGTGTATGGGAGGTGGTGCCGAGACCAGAAGGAAAATCAGTGGTTGGTTTGAGATGGATATACAAAGTGAAAAATGCAACAAATAGGCACATCAAGAAGTACAACTCTAGAGTTGTGGCCAAATAATTTTCTCATATAGAGGGAGCGTACTATGAGGAAGATTTTTCACATGTTGCAAAATATTCCTCAATTAAATCCATTCTAGCATTGTCTGCATAGATGGGGTGGAAAATCCACTAGATCGATGTGAACACCACCTTTATCAACATCATTGTTTAGGAGGAAATTTACATAGAGCACCCAAAATTACTTGAGACATGTGATCAAGATTTGCATGTGTGCATGCTCAAGAAAACATTGTATGGTCTCAAACAGGTTCCCTGATCATGGTATGCTTAGATTGACAATTATCTCATTGGATTGGGCTTCACCAAAAGTGAAGTAGATGCGAACCTTTATCACATTGTGGTAAATGGTAATTTTATTATTCTTGTTTTCTACCTCAATGATTAAATATTGACCGATGATGAGAAATTTCTCCACTCTTGCAAAGAGGATATTACAAAGAAATTTGAGGTGAAAGACATGGACCTCATGCATTACTTCCTTAGGCTAGAAGTATGCCAAGGTGATGGTGAATTATTTATGTCTCAAGGAAATTATGCTACCGAGATACTTGAAAGATTTCACATGGAGAATTGTAAGCTCATGGACACACCTCTACCTACAAATTAGAGGAAGGAATATGCTTCTTTAGGCGAGGAAGTTGATTCTACCATTTACAGGAAGCTTGTGGCTTAACTGATGTATCTTGTGAACACATGACTAGACATGTGTTATGCATTCAACCAGCTTAGCCAAGCTATGGTGAGGACCACCAAATTATATTGGAAGGTAGTAAATCATGTGATACAGTACCTCAGAGGCACTACATATTATGGATTATGGTAAATATAGAAAGAGGGAGTGAAGTTACAAGGCCTCACCGACATATATTGGGAAGGAATTCCATTCAATAGGAAAAGTACATCAAGTTCTATCTTCATTGTTGGGTTTGTAGTTATTTCTAGGCACAACATGAAGCAGAGGTCTATGGCGCTCATCTTAGTAGAAGCTAAATATATGGTTGCATGTAAAACAACATGTGAGGCAATATGAATGAGGAATATATTTGTGGGACTATTCAGTCAAGAAATGGATCCAATAGGGGTATATTGTGATAATGAGAGTTTCATTAAGCTCTCTAAGAATCTGGTGTTTCATGACAGGTCAAAGCACATTGATATATGGTATCATCATTTGTAGGACTGTGTGCAGAGGATAATTATGTTGCTACAGTACATTGCAGAGGATCAAGATGTTGACATCTTGATAGAGGCATTGTGAATAAGTAAATTTGAATTCCATAGGTGTAGGATAGGGGTGGTAGAAAATCCCTTTCTTGCTAAGACGGAGTGTTGAAAACAAATGTAGCAAGAAAGGCTCAATTTGACTTTAGACTTAGTTGAACTCAATAAATCAAATTTCCACATCAGCAGGATTACTTGGACATAGTTAACTATTTTGACATGGATCTCTCCACTTAGTTAGCTCAGTAAATTCAAGTTAGAGAGCTTGGAGTTTATTTATGCATGTGATTACTAAATTTTAGTAATCCATTTCACTTATTTTCACTTTTATTCATTTAACTAACCTCTAACTATTGTTAGAGTCAATTGAAGGTTAGTTGTGGAGCGAGACAACATTCTAACTCATAGATATGTTAGTTAACTAATCAATTAGCCTAAAATAGCTAGTGCATGCAGATGATTCAAGTTCCTCATCTGAATTGGCGATAACGAGGCAGTGTAAAGAAATTATAAACTAGTTTGAGTGTACATGTGTTTCATGTAGTCTAATGATCAATCTTTGGGAATTGTGCAGTCAATTGGAGTAATATTCCTAAAAAATAAGGGCTAATTTCCTTAGGAATTGCACAACAAAATAGGAGACTAGGTGAGTTGATATTTGGCTAAGTGTTGGTCAGCATTGATCATTGACTAGAGAACAATTATACTTTTACAGGTTGAGCTCAGAATTAGAGCTAGCAATTGTAATAGATTCTCTATTCATCTTATTAATGCAAAGAAGCTTGAGGGTGTTTTCCTAGTTGGGTTCCTCTAGAAATCACTGCGTATTTGTAGTTTTTCCTATTGCATATCTATGCATGTTGTTCTAAATTGTGAATTTCATTCCATGGATCAATAGAGTAGAATTATGTCTCGTGATTTTAGATTAAATTTCTATAAAATGTCTACACTCCTCCTAATTAGTTCTTTCATAATAAGCTTCCAAGAATGTGTTTAGAGAAGTGATCTCATATGTTTTGTTGTTCATGATGGCCTTCCTTTGAAAAATTAGGTATTTCTCCTATAATTACATGTTGTATATAGGAGACAAGTCCCTATAGCTAGGTTGTTAAAATTGGCAACTAGGGCCAAACTCCACATGGGTCATCTTATTTATGATAGCTGATATTTTTTTTGGATTCATCTCTCTGAGAGGTGTATTATAGATCTAAATATCATCCAATTATTACATGTATAAATGAAGCTATGAATTTATTTTGATTATGATCAAATTTTTAGGGTTGGCCAACAAACTCATGTAGGCTCAGAAGCCCAATAGTCATTCCTATTCATCCTCAACGTTGCATATAAGTAGAAGGTGACTTAGCCTCATTTGGACACAATCATCTTCACACTTCTCTCTCTCTCTCTCTCCCCTCGTTGCTTGACTATGCATTTTTGGGCCTGTCTCTCTCCACCTCCAAAATTTTAGGAGAGTGAAATTTCAAGACAACGAAATTTCAGGAAAGAGAAATTTCACGAGGTCGAAATTTCAGGAGGCCAAAATTTCAGGATAGTGAAATTTCAGGAGAGCGAATTTTTGGACAGTTTGAACAGGGGTTGACTAGCATGCATTGACCTCATTTGACTGCATTTTTGTAAGAGCTATCTCTGTTTGGACAGGCTACATTTCTATGCACAAAAATCAAGGCTAAATGTTGATTGTTGACCAGTGTTGGTTGCAGCTAGGGCTGACCGCCAGTGGGCTATTTGACTAGACTTTGACTGCGTTGAATTTTACTATTTTGAGGGTTATTTATCTTGATTTTTGGAGGCTAAAGTTGACTGATTTGTTGAGGATCAAATCTACCCTATTGACCAGCGTTAACTTTTCTAGTTAGGGCCTTTTTGTTGTTGTTATAAATTATCATTTTTGTAAATTTTACTATCTCTCTATGCTAAACTATTGAAGACTAAAAGAATATTTGATCAAGGGTTTCCCCACATTGGATTTTGTCCCTGGTTGGTGCCACATCTTGTGTCCTCTTGTCTCGGCTTTTCGTCTACTGTTTGTGTTTATGTTCTATCTATATTTTACTATCATGTTGATGTGATTTCTAATATGAATATTGATACTGAGCTAATAAATAAATTGAAGTAAAAATTCTCTAAAGCATAGAACATACCATTGTTGCCTAAAATTAACATGGTATCAGAGCTGAGGTGAAGACAAAGCCCAAGCAAGATTGAAAGAGAAATCACCAAAGACAGTTGGACAAGGACAAAAGACTCAATGGGTTCCTCATCCTACTTCCTAGCTGAAGACAAGCTCCATGATAAATCTAACTATCATGGATGGAATATATCTATGGATTATGTGTAGGGTAAAATCCCTGAGCCTCCTTCAAATGAACCGGTTGCTATGAAGACCAAGTACAATAGGGATGAAGTCAAGGAAAAGAAGATTATTAGGGATTCCATTGACATGCAACTGGTGGCCTACATCTCTGAATTGAAGACCTCCAAGGAGATCTACAACAAGTTGGTCAGCATGTTCAAGGTTAGTAATGCTAATCAAATTATATTTCTCAAGAATAAGTTGAAGGATATTAAGAATGGCAAGGATGAGGATATTCAATCCTATTTCTTGAGTATTACTAAGATCAAGAATGATCTACTCTTGATTGGAGAAGTCAGTCCTGACAAGGAACTTAGTCTCACCACCCTTGGAGGACTCCCAACTGAGTGGTATATATTTATAACCATCATCCTCAACAACGATTGAATTCTAGGTTTTGAAGAATTGATGTTGAGATGCATTCAAGAAGAAACAAGAATGGTGGAGCAATAAATGCCTTCTAATAGAAGTAACTCCATTGCATTCTCCACTCATGCCAAAAGGAGAAATAATTCATGGTCTAAAGGTCATTTCCATGGAAAGCCTGCATCTAAGGGAGGAAAGAAGGTCAGGTGCTTTATTTGCAATAAGTTTGACTACTATGTAAAGGAGTGTCCAAATAGAAGGGACACATCGCATGATGATGATCACAATAATTCCATAGGAAACTTCAATAACAATGATCAAAGGAATGTCAAGTCCAATGGAGAAGGAAAATGGAATGTGGGACATCAAAGAAATGGTTGACCCTCCAAGAAATCAAGGAACTCCAGATATGAAGAATCAAATGTTGTTAACAATAAGCCAAGAGAATACTATCTTATATCGGCCCTCTCCACTACCTCTCTTCTAAACACTTTGGGAAATTCGTTGATTGGTAGTGGTGCCTCAAGGAACTTCACCATATACAAGGAAGCCCTATCTAATTTGATAGAAAAGGAGACAAACTTGGAGATCATCCTTGGAGACAATGCCACCTATCCCGTGAATGGAGTAGGGAATGTTACCCTTCAATTGAGTTAAGGTAACACTATTCATTCGCATGAAGTACTATATGTACTTGATCTCAAGAAGAACTCAGTGTCCATTTCAGCAATGGAAGATAGAGGATTCAAGGTGGCTTTTATTGATGGAAAGGTACATGTTTGGAAAAGAAATTTCAAGGATGCTTTTATTGTTGGGTTCAAGGTTGATAGTTTGTATCAAGTTGGAGGAAGTCCATTTGGAGCCATGTCTTGTAACACATCTCTACAATCTGAACTATGGCACCAGAGGCTTGCCCATCTTCATTATAAGTCCCTCCTCGATGTGAGACAAATGGTGACAGGTATGCTCGAGTTAGAATCCAATCAATTCCAAGGTCATTGTAGAGAAGCTGACATTAAGAAGGAGAACACAATTTCATACACTCCCGAGAAAATGGTGTGGCTGAAAGGAAGAATCACTCTATTATAGAATTTTTTCGTGCCATGCTTCATTATCAAGGCGTTTTGAAGTTCCTATGGACCAAAGCTGCAAATACCGCTGTGTGTGTTCAAAACCAATGCCCTCATCAAGAATTGGACTCCAAGACTCCCGAAGAAATTTTCACTCATAAGAAACGCGATGTCTCTCATTTTAGAATTTTTGGAAGTCTCATATATTTTCATGTGCCAAAAGAGAAAAGAAGCAAATTGAGTGCATCAGGGAAGAAAGGAATCTTTGTGGGCTATAGTGAAAATTCCAAGGGATATACAATTTATGTGGTTGGTCAAAAGGAATTTGATATAAGTCATGATTTCACCTTCAATGAAGATATGGCCTTAAGAAGATCAATAACCTTCCTATCCTAAGGAAGGAAAAAGATGCTAACACTAGAAATTAGGGTGCAAAAGAGCATGAAATGATGCTTGATGTTGATGAAGCTTGTTGGCTTGTGGGGGCTTGACCCAGGTTTAGCGTTAGTTAGCCAAACAAATCCCTACACCACTAGCCCTTTTGGCATCAATCTGCAGAGCGTGGAATAAAGTCTCACCCGAAGCAGTATGGGGGGATGCTGGAACCAAGTTTCTACACCCTTGAGATGGATGTGATGTTGGTTTATCCCGGCTATACCTTCTTGCTCACAAGTTTCTTAACCCTCTACTTGTCCTTCAACACCTTCACGAAATATTACAATCTCCTTTCACGGAGCCCTAACCTGGTACTGATATGCTTCCCCATTGCTAGGGCAATGAACTATGATATTTCCCAGACTACGGTAAGTATCTTACTTGATTTATTAACATATCTTAGCTAGCTTCACGTAAATGGATGTTCTTACGTATTTGACTTAACCAATACAATTACATACATTCACACATCATATAAGCATTATAAGTGAAAATTATACCCAATATAACAGATGCATAAATAGGAAATAAAGACACAGAAATTGTAGAATACTTCTCTTTATTAATAATTTTGTACTTTTACAAACTCAACCCACCCTGTGCACTCAGCTGCAAGGGTCCGCACACTCAGCTGCAAACTTCTAGGCCTCTACGCACTCAGTTGCAGAGCCTCTACCTACGTTATGACCGAAGACTTAGACTTCTACCTGAGAGCTATCTCTCATACATGTTCGACCATTGATTTCATTCTAATTTCCTTTAACTACTTAGAGCTTAGCTCTATTTATACAATCCATGGTCTGAGGACCATGGGTAGATCTTCTATAGCCGACATTACATTTTAAAGTAAGGGTGGACAACCTTATGGCTCTTTAACAACTACACGCTCCGTGACCACAAAATACAGAGTCTTTACACTTGGATTACAAAATTGGACCAAAATATGTGCTTTAAGCCCCAGAAAGTGCCTTTGGGGAATCCCATGCCTAACAAGCTCCCAACACGAACATTGTGAATCACCCTCGAGTCACTCTGCAGGTGTGGTGATCTTAGCGCGAAGACCTCCCAGCTCTATTTAGATCATCGCAACTTTGGCAGTGCACTAAGAGGCTGCCTGCTAGACTTCTTCCACGTGTTGTTTGGTGCCTACTGTTGAACTGTTGCTCTGAATATTATGCTGAGTTGCCTATATTTTCATGAGCTTTCCTTCAATGGAGGTTATGATCGCATAAGCCTCATCTATCCATGGCTGTAGGCATGATTTTAGGACTGCTTCTTTGTGCCGAGTGGCATCCACCTATTCCTTGAGCACCTCTTCCTCCTACATTTATGCAAGCCTCTGCATAAGGAAACTACCTATGCGGTCCCTTTTACCTCATCATACCTCTGTTGGAGCTCACATGCCTCTATCTCTAGGCAATCTACATTCGGTTCCTCTTGCAGGATGGTTAGGACCTCAAATGGTTGTTTGAAAAGCTGCATGTAGTCTGCCACTACACTATCAACTGCCACTATTGTTGTTGTAATAGGGGAGTTAAGGGCTGAGCCTTCAACTGCAGTTCTACAATTTGCAAGTTCAACTCCAGCTTAACCTCGTCATCTCTGCTCGAGCGTTGCGCACACTTGTGGCCAATTTGCGGACATGCACCTCCACCTATTCTTCTGCCTAAATTTCCAACTCTGAGACCATCCAGAAGGCTTCCTCTAACACCTACATAATATTCTTATTCTGCTCCACAACTTTATTGCACTACAAGCCCAACTGCTCGATGTTGATGCACTGCTCGCTCATCACCTGAAGAGCATGACTCTCTCGGACCCTGAGATCTGTGGTGACTCCATGTTGTAAGAGGTAGAGCATCTCCTGAGGGAGCACGACCAAGTTCAATCCTACCCCTTTTAGACTGTTAACCATATGCCAATCGGCCACATTTTCTGTAGTGAACATCCTAGTAGGTAGCAGTACCACATTGGTCATCCTTATGTGCAATATCTCCTCGACAGCTGAAGTGACGATTGCGAGGTTGGTGGACATTGTGTCAACCAGTGGAGTGCATACTTGAAACTCCTATAGCTCTATTCAGAGAGCCCCCAATACCAACTGCTACTATTCTTCAAACTATTGGAGGGCCTTCGTGGTGACATCCCTCACCATTTATCTGATATCATGCAAATCTCCCTTACTGAGGGTGATTAGGTTGAAGGACGTCTTTGATGCCTTTTTTTTCTTTCGTGGCCTTGTCTACTCTTGTGGTCGTTGACGCTTGAGTTAGGTGGACGTCATCTGCGGGTCTGCGCCACCTTGTTCTATCTCTATTTCTACCTCAGTGTCAAGCAAAGGTGACTTCTGTCCTTTGCACTCTTCTCCTGTTGTTTTCTGCTATTTTGTCAGTTTCGTGGCATCGCACACTGCCTAGGCCATAGCCTCTGCTTCCTCTTTTCTACACTTCTCTACTAGTTATGCCATTCAAAGCTTTGTCTCCTCCTTCTTGCGCTGCATGGCGGACTTGTCCATTTCCGCCATGGAGCTAGCTGGAGCATGCCACTCCAGCAGCCAGACTCTAGGACTGTGAAAATTACATCATCAGTAGCCAAGTTGGTAGGTTATGCCATGTCTTTGTAGGGTCCTTCCACACCCTCATAAGAACATGGTGGAAATCTGCTTTGAACCCAACAAAGCTCTATAGACTAGCGTATACTGTGGGCAACAATTGTGGCTTGCGATTGATCCCCATCTGTATATTCACCTCCATTAATACCCGAAAAATCTTTTTTCTTTTATTCGTTGCACATCATTGGTCACCCATAGCAAAGCATACTTCGCTGCCTCTGGAATGTCTAGCATGACCAAAGGGAATTAGCTATCTTCGGGTAGCTCCCATGCCACCAGTACTATCGATAATAGGAGCCACAAGTAGTGAAATGTTTTTCCTTACTCCTATGCCTCGTGACAGTTCGCAAGGAACTCACTACATAGATAGTTCACCCAGTTGAACTAGACTTCTTCTGCATATTGGGCGGCTAGTGCAACCATGGGTGCAAGCACCTCATCCGTGCGACACTTCTACATCACCTTCCCTACTAGTATTTGTGTCACGACCTTGACTGCAGGGTTTTTAATGCTAGAGATGGTGTATCCTCACTTCTTCTTCTCCAACATTAACTTCATCTTCATCAATTCTGTGAGGGCCAACTCGCCATCTTTTCCTTCAGAAATATCGGCTGGATCCTTCCCTGAGTAAGGTAGCCTTATAGTTTGGTGAATCAGATGGTCTGTGATGGGGATGGGCTCCTCCAGACATAAACACCCATCATGCACCAAGCAGAGCAGCTGCCTGATGAAGAAGATGGTCACTAGGGCGTGGTGGTAATGTGGCACCCAAAGTAGGTTAAGCAACTCGACTTTCTCTACACCTCTGAGCCATGTCCGCGACTCTAATTGAATTGATCAAGTAGTCATGTCAATCCTCTGGTGCTTTAGCTTCTCAGTTGCTAAATGCAAGAATTTCTCATGCTCTGTGAGGTCCCAATATTCAAACTTTAACAAAGGAGCTTTCCCCCAGTGTGGTCCCTCAAAAACAATATCATTTGGGAGAAATGGAGTTTGCAGAGAGCTATTGTTCTCATATCTGTCCTTCATCACCTTGGCTTTACGCTTATGTGGAGGGACATATTCAGGTAACCAGGTAATAAGGTCCAAACCCTGCGTTTCAACTTCCATTTCTTTGTCCTCGTCATCCACTAGGATTTTTTTAGATTCCTCCTCTTCAGTCTCCAGATTAAGGGTCTTACCCTTTTCCTACAAGGTGAGCTTGGTCCTCTATAGATTTCTTGGTGAAACACGCACCGAGATCATGGCCTACTTATCCTTCTTAGGTCGCGGTGTTCTAGGTGATTTTGGTACCTCAACTATCACTCTATCACTCGTTGGGGCTTCCACTTACGCAATCTCCTGCACGGCTTCCTTAGGTGTCAACATTAGTCTAGTTAGAAGGTCCTGCATCTCGTTCGGAAATGTTTCCAACACTGGACTTTCTCTCAAAGCCTCAAATTTCGTAAGGTCCATACACACTTGGTAGCACAACAACTGAACTTTCAAAATGGAAAGTGTTTTTCATTGGAAAGCCACTTGTAATTTATAGGGATTTTTGAATTCAAATTCAACTGTTTCCCCCACATTTGGCCCATTAATGCTAGATCGGCAGAAAATCTTCAAGAATCTAACCCATAAATTTCTCCTTAAATGTGTTGGGTTGTGTTATATTCTTTCCATGACTAACCTATGTAGTGAACCGGGGGGTTAGAGGCGGGGTGGAACCCCCCCTTGTTGCGTTGATTGTGCAGCAGGGGGGTCACAGGGGGCCGACAGTCCCCCCTGTCCAAGGGGTTACTTCGTTGCACTGATTGTGCAATGAGGGGGTCACAGGGGGGGCGGAAACCCCCCTGTCCAAGGGGTTTGAGGGGGGTGAGTAGTCCCCCTCAATGGGGTCTGGGGTAGCGCCCCGAGAAAAAACAAATTGGACCCTATATTAGGTTGGGCGAACCTACCTATGGTTTTCGGTCCATGGTTTTGGATGCGATGGTTTTCGGTCCATGGTATTGGATGCTTCGGCATGTATAAACATGTATTCTAACATTGAAAGGAACATAATGAAAAATCAAGCTGGTAGTCCCGGTTTTGGGATCCAAGGGAAAATCTCTTTGCATATGTGTTTTATGTGTTATGATCTTGCATTGTTTATTTTCTTTGTTTTAGAATTCATATGTAGGTAATTTCCGTACAGGGTTAAAACCCACATTTGGTATCAGAGCTATTTTAGCTTCAAGGGGATGCCTTTGTTGCTAAGGGGTTTTTCTCAGGCCTGTGGTAGGCCCTGTTCAATGGGATATCTACAAGATCGATTCTGGTGGTGAAAGAAGATGGAGAGCAGCAGAAAGGTAGAGATTGAGAAGTTTAATGGTCAGAGTTTTGAGTTGTGGAAACTCAAGATGGAGGATCTGTTGGTGGATAAAGATCAGTGGATCGCGGTAGATCCGGGTACTAAACCAACGGGAGTGACCGATGAAGAATGGAAGAAGTTGGATTGGAAGGCAAACAGAACTATACGATTGTGTGTCTCACATTCAGTATTATTGAATGTATCAGGGGAAGATATGGCGAAGGCTCTATGGGACAAGTTAGGGACTTTGTACCAATCTAAGTCTCTTGTGAATAAACTATTCCTATGGAAAAAGATGTACAACCTGAGGATGAAAGTTGGAGACTGGGTGACAAATCGTCTGAATGCATTTAATACTGTGGTAAGTCAATTATCATCTGTTGATATTAAAATTTTAGATGAAGATAAGTGCATCAGTTTCTTGTGCTCTCTACTAGATTCGTGGGATATTCTAGTTATTGTAATAGGTAGCAATGCAACTGTTTTGCAGTTTGATGAAATAGTCTCAGCCTTGCTGACAAAGGAGATGAGACGGAAAAATATGGACAAACATAATGGTGATTCCTTGTCTGTACGAGGATGGTCCCAGAACAGAAACAAAAATAAGTCATCGAGTGGGAGATCTAAATCGAGAGGGAGATCTAAATCTCCAGGAAAACCTATAAAGGTGGTGTGCTGGAAATGCGGAAAGGAAGGGCACTTCAGAAGGGACTGTAAATATAAATCTCCTGATAAAGGAAAGGGATGTGATGATGCTCCTTCTGTAGAGGCAAAAACCGCCTCAGATGAAGGTGGGGATGTGTACTTGGCTTCTTCAAGTACACATGTAGATCATGAGGCATGGTTGATTGATTCAGGTGCATCCTTTCACTTCACTCCCCATAGAGAGTGGTTCTGCGAGTATGAGAAATATGATGGCAGTGATGTCTTCTTAGGAGATGATAGGAAGGCTAGAATCATTGGTCGCAGAAAAGTAAAGTTGAAGTTGCAAGGTGGAAGGGTTAGAACCCTTCCGAGTGTTCTGCATATTCCTGCGTTGGCCATAAATCTGATTTCTGTAAGCAAGTTGGATGATGCAGGTGTAAAGACAGTGTTCGAGAAGGATACATGCAAGATGGTTCGAGGAGCACTGGTGTTGACGCAGGGAGTTCAGATTGGAACTCTGTACAAGCTGCAAGGTAGCACTGTTGTTGACAGGTGCAATAGTTCTATGGTTCCTGAAAATGGAGCAGAAAATCTAGTGGTCTCTGGAGAGAAGA
>APFE031590238.1:0-18309 GCA_000404065.3 Pinus taeda | reverse complement strand
TGAGAAGTTCTCTTGGTGTAGAGAAACAATGGGCATTTCAGGGCTGGAAAAATGACTAAGCTCTCCTGTGGCCCCCTGTGGAAATAAAACAACAAGTGGGAGATTGTTGGGTTGTGTTATATTCTTTCCACGACTAACCTACGTAGAGGGGGGGCAGAGCCCCCCCTTCGTTGCACCGATTGCGTAGTGGGGAGGTCACAGGGGGGTGGCAGCCCCCCCTGTCTGGGGAGTTTGAGAGGGGCGAGTAGCCCCCCTCTACAAGGCCCAGGGCAGCGCCCTAGGAAAAAAAAAATTGGACCCTATATTAGGTTGGGTGAACCTACCTATGGTTTTCAGTCCATGGTTTTGGATGCGATGGTTTTCGGTCCATAGTATTGGATGCTTCGGAATGTATAAATATGTATTGTAACATTGAAAGGAACATAATGAAAAATCAAGTTGGTAGTCTCGGTTTTGGGTTCCAAGGGAAAATCTCTGTGCATATGTGTTTTATGTGTTATGATCTCGCATTGTTTATTTTCTTTGTTTTAGAATTAATATGCAGGTAATTTCTGTACAGGGTTAAAACCTACAAAATGCATGTCGCCTGATCCATATGGCCTCAAACCAACCACCAAATCATGAATGATGAATTTAACAGTCACTTTCCGGGAGACCTGCATGCTAGCGCAATTGTCTTCACGTTGTCGTGGACCCTGTAACACTTCGCTACTTCGCGTAGTCCCAATGTCGCATAGTTCCTGAGCAGTGTAATTTATAGTCCTACGCCTCCTTTCAACTACCTAGACCACTAAGACTGTGATTTTGTTGGATAGTCAGATGGTTGGGCCACATTTGTATGGCTTCAAACAACTACCATTCACTTTTCCTAGGAAGGGATCTCCATTCAACTTAACCAACTAGACTGCGCCACCATCGGTAATCTCCTTAATAACATAATGCCCCAACCAATGCATTTTGAGTTTCCCTAGAAATTTATCAAACTTACTGTCATACAACAACACAAAGTCATTCACCTTAAAGGTGTGTAGCTTAATATGTCGATCGTGCCATGTCATTTCACACTGCTTTTGGACCTGCTGGTGAAATCCAGCAAAAAATCTCTCTTCTTCCAACTCATCCAACTGTGCGAGCCTCTCTTCGAGGGCTCCACAATCCGTCATACCTGTGAGTGCTACTATGCGTAGACTAGGAATGATGTATTCCATAGGCATCATAGCTTCAACCCCATATACCAACCTAAAGGGTCTCTATCCCGTTAACTTCTTGCACGTTGTCTGATAAGCCCACAATACTGCAGGTATATGTAGGTCCCAATCACTTCGTTGAGCATTGCAAACCTTGGTCAGCATGGTTTCAAGCACTTTTTTGAATGCCTCCATTGTCCCATTATCATGTGGGTGATAAGGTGTGCTCTTCTGGTGATACACTTGAAATTCCTCTATTAGTGCATTCATTGTCCCATCCAGGAAGTCCGTACCATGATCGCTTATCAAGATCTTTGGACATCCAGATTGTGTCAGTACATGATCAAATAGAAACTTCACAGCGATTACGCCCATGCAATTCTTCACTAGATATGCTTTTGACCAACAAGTCAAATGCTCTGTCACAGTGATAATGTACCTCCCGCATATCTTTCATTGGGGTTGAATAGGTACTATTATCACTCCAAGAAACTCTCCTATGGTTGTAGCTCATATATGCCTGGTAACATATAATCTTCAATATTGTGCTCTGAACTATTGGAATAAATGATGGCTTAGATCAAGTTAAATAACCATTTCAGCTCTGTTTTCACTCAAGGCATGCATGAATTCTCTCACCAATACAAGGCTTTAGACCACTAATTCTCAATAATTTATAATTTCAATGGATGGATGGAGAATACTGACTATACCAGCAAATTGCATACAAAAACATAAATGAATGGCTAGCTACATGCAGCAAAAGAGAATATTGACTGTACCGGCATATGCATATATGACCACATATGGATGGCTAGCTACAAGCAGCAAAGAAGATTGCCAACCTAATTTATCAAAGCAGAGATAAGATGATAGTTATCTGACCTTAGGCATAAAGAAAACATGAACATATTGTTCAAGTGCAGGCATAGAACAACAAAGAGAATGGACATTGAACATATAATGGTAAAAGAAGCTTATATTGCTATAATGAAGATGAGAAGCTTGAAGGGACGGAAGAGGAATAATCTCCAAAAGTTGAACCACTATTATATCTTACTTTCAACTATTTATAGCTTATTTGCAATGCTCCTAAGCTCTAAGAGGCTTGGATTCGTAATCTATCTCATCTACATTGTTAACTAATTTGATGCCCTCTAGGCAAGCATGGGATCAGAGTTTTCTACTTTTGACAGTAGAGTAACTACTTTCAAATATTTTTGGTGGCTTGTTGCACTATCTGGGAGTTCTCCTGTGCCAGAGATACTCCATAATGTTTGTTGGTGTGGTTGTTGCACTGTCTAAGCTCCCTGATCTTTTTGTTTCGGGCTACAGCGTGTTGTGGCCCTTCTCTTTCCCTTTCCAGGCTCTGTTTCCTAGAAAACTGTCTCCTTGGCTCTGTTATATGGTGGAATGGCTCTCTAGGCCTATGAAATCCCTTTAAAATGTGGATAGTGACTGCATTCTGTTATGAACAGAAACCACAGAATCCTGTAAAAATCCCACCCTCACTGTGTATTTTGGACTTGAAAAGTCCTAAAATATGGTTTAATTATCCATCAGGCCCACCCTCGTCACCATCGCAAGTCGTATTTGGCCTAGCCTGTGTATTTTCCTTATATAATGAAATATGTGAAAACATTGAAAAATGCATGAAAATTGGTTTGGCGTACTTTAGATATCATATATTCCACTTCGCAGACCCTTTCGGGTCCGGGAATCATTGCAATCGTCGTTGGCCAATGCTCCCTTCGTATTTTCGTTATATAATGAAAATACTAGAAAAACACTAAAAATTAGGCTTTTGAGACTTGAAAACATATGTACTTTGCTTCTCAAAAACCATCAGGCCCAAGTTCCATCAATATCGCCACAACCCCAAGGCTTCCTTTGTATTTCATTGAAACAATGAAAATACACAAAAGACACTAAAAATTGGGATTTATGCGGACCTGAAAAGTTATTAAATATTATATATAATTACGTCGTCTCCAGCCCATCAGGTCGTACACATGCCTGTGCTTAGGTCCCGCTTGTGGTATATTGCCAATGTGATATTAGTAATGCAATAAATCACAATCACGAGTCATTCACTCGTCGAGCCTTTATATATATAACATATGCTTCCTGCCAATGTGACCCGCCGATCCGATCATCGGTGATCGTTGATCGATGGTGTCATTCGCCCAATGTTAAACTATACCTTATGCTCAGCAGATTACAATTAGCCACCTAGATCTACATTGTTGATCAGCGAGATATAACAGCGGTTGTTCATTCCTCTATTTAAGCCTATGAGTGTGGGTTTCTTATGGTTTTTCAAGCATTTTCTCCTCCCGTTAGTGTATTTCCGCCCTTCCAAGGGCTTTCCTCTTGTGCTGGATTTTATCATTGGGTGATCTTTGAGAAAAATTTGAAGATTTCAAGACCATTAATGGATCCATTGGCATGATTTTAAGCAAGTTTGGATACTTTAAGAGCCTATATGGGTCAATTTATGGGCCTTTTTCCAGCAAAGCTAACACTGTCTCCTTCTTGGGATGAAATCCTCCCTGTGAGGTTTCAAGCATCACAGAACAATGCCTTTCCTGTAAAAAAACAAGATCAAATCTTCCTCCTAGTGTTGCATTGGGCATGGAGTCTATTTAGCATGAAATATAAGCTTGAAGACAACATATTTACAATACCAAAGCTTAAAATCCTTAACTGAAATAAAATTCGAAGAATAGCCCATTAAATGGGCCATCAAAAACATATCCTTCCTTTGATGCATCCCTTTTGAGAAAACAACCAACAAACTGAAAATTGACCCCTTTTTCCTTTCTACCAAAGGTTTCTTTCACTTGGTCAATGTGCATATCAGAAAAATCATCAAATACTTGCAAAAGCCTATTGATTTGATCCTCTACTTCAAAAAAATTCCAGCATTTGGTATTATCAGGCAAGGATCGTCTATATTTCACCTCATCTCTATATGCTTTTAGCTTCGTATGTTTTTCTTGGAAGGTTTTGCACACCTGCTAAATGATAAGGTCTGCTTCATACTTTGTTGTGTCATTTGTGACCTGAACAGTTAATATAAAAGATGAATCAATGCGTTCTTGTCTGGGGTCACAAGGACTTCACCTATTCCTGCAGCTTCCTTAGAGCAAGCCCCATCAAAGAACATGCCCCAAATCTGTTGGCCTTCTTCCTCTGTGATCTGGCAAGCTAGTTTTTTAAGCTGCGTAGAGGCCAACTGATAATGCTTGGTAATGTCAACACTAAGCTTATCCATGACAACCTTGGGCATTGGATTATGGCTAGCTACAGTTTCCAGAAGGCAATTATGAGGGATTTCATCATGAACAAACAGAGAAACATAGAATGATGGGGAGTTATCTTCACAATTTTCGATCATTGAGCTGAGAATAGCAGTTGGTTGGTCATCTTGTAGATTTACATAGTCAGTGGAGGCTTGGATGGCGTTAGTCTCAAGAGCCTAAAGGATAGATTTCTTGAAGGACTCATTCTTCACTAGTTCAATCAGAGGCATAGGTATTCTTGGCTTCTGAATTTTTGATTGAAAACCAAAAGAAGAAGGGGAATTGTCAAGGCCTATTACCTCTATGGCTGGAGCTTTGAAGATGATAAGATCAACTGCTAGTTTCTTCTACTTATTATCTTGTTGTTCTATAGGGACATTAGCTTTATGAAATGGAGTTTCTTTGACATTATTCAACATGGACCCTAGATTATAATTGTGCTGATCTACAGTTTGTAGAACAGCTTCACCATCCCATTCTTGACTGATGTGGCCATTGAATAATGACTTCTCATAGGAAAATTTCGTTAAAAAAAGTGGCTCTTCCTTTGTCTTCCATACAATGGATCTCATCATCTTCTTCAAACTGCTCTTCTTCCATGGCTACATTTTGAAAAGGGGTCTTCACCCTTTGGTCTTCATTGGCATCTTTGTTTCTTTGCAAAATCTTCAACTGCTCATTTGCTCTTCTATATGGATTTGGATTTTGAGGAGCAAAGGTATTAGGAACCCTTCCTTTCCCAGGATGCTGCTCAACCTTTAATTTGGAAACTTCAGAGGCTAATGACTCTACCATCTTGGCCATTTTATCGATCTTGGGATCTAAAGATGATAAAGGCTCACCCCTCTGTCTCCTTCTATTAGCATTACCTTTGAGCTTTTCTGTAGCCATGATGTTTGATTATACTTCCAAGGCTGCATCTTGCATATCGTCTAAAGAAGCACATCCCTCTCCCTCAACAGTAAACAAAAGTCAGAATCAAAGGCACTGGCATAGATGAGTCTAGTAGAGGTAGTGGTGGGTTTCACTTCAACTAGTATCTTGTTGTACATGCAGTTTAATCTCTTATTAAAATCAGATAGCAGCTCACCATTTTCCCTCTGTAGGTTCCCAAACCCAGTGTGGTAGTAAAGGAGATCCTTCTTATCCCCCCAATGCTTTAGGAATGCATCATCTAAGGCCTCAATATCTGCTACAGATGTTGGGGTTAGTTCCCTGAACAATTTTCTAGAATCTGCATCTAGGCTTTGGACAAAGACTCTCATCTAGACATCATCTTCACTAATGTCCAAGTTCTCAGCATAGCTATAGAATGAATCAAGATGTTCTTTAGCTAAAACACCTTCAGTTCCAGTGAACTTAGGCATATACTTTTGATATTCTCCAGTAGGCATGGAATTCAAAGGAGTGGGTAGTATTAGAGGTCCATACCTAGCAACTATGATTCTTTCCATTTTGGTAGGTGCTTGTGGACCTGCCATAGCTGTGGTGGCTAAAGGAGTATTGGTAGCCTGAATTTTAGAGGGCTGACAAGTGACTGACAGGACTAAAGGAGTACGATGGATAGGAGGTGAGGTTTCCTTTGGGCATACAACAAAAGGAAAACCTAAAGAATAAGGAGCTTTATGAATCTCTAAGAGTTTTTCTTCGCTGCTAGTATTAGAAGTTATACTCTCAACATGTATTTGTTCTATAACAAGTGTTCCTTGAAGAGATATAGGAGATTGTTTAGGTTTACCTGAACCTGATGCTCCTTTCTATAATACATCTCTTTCTTTGATGATCTTTTCAGGGTCAAGTACTGGGTTAGCTTGTGACCTCTAAGGATTTCTCTGAGTATGCTTCACAAATTAGGCCAGAACTATGATGTGGAGTTGCCAAGAGGTTCAACCTCAAGTAGAGTTGCTAGATAGATGATTACAACCAAAAATGTTCCCAAACCGTGTCTATCATCAAAGCTGGATCTATGTCGTTTCCCATGGAAGTTGAGCTTCAGTTTCCTCTCCTCGGCAACGACACCAATTATGTTATCACTCCAAGAAACTCTCCTATGATTGTAGCTCAGAGATGCCTGGTAACATATAATCTTCATTATTTTTCTCTCAACTATTGGAATAAATGATGGTTTGGATCAAGTTAGATAACCATTTCAGCTTCATTTTCACTCAAGGCATGCATGAACGCTCTCGCGAATACAAGGCTTTAGACCTTTAATACTCAATCATTTATAATTTCAATGGATAGATGGAGAATACTGACTATACCAGCGGATTGCATACAAAAACATAAATGAATGGTTAGCTATAGGAAACAAAAGAGAATACTAATTGTACTGGAAGATGCATATATGACCACATATGGATGGCTAGCTACAAGAAACAAAGAAGCTTGCAAATCTAATTTATCAAATAAGAGATAACATGACATTTATCTGGCCTTAGACACAGAGAAAACATGAAAAAATTGTTCAAGTGCAAGCATACAACAGCAAAGAGAATGGACATTGAACATATAATGGAAAAATAAGCTTATATTGCTAGAATGAAGATGAGAAGCTTGAAGGAACAGAGGAGGAATAATATCCAGAAGTTGAACCACTATTATATCTTACTTTCAGCTATTTTATAGCATGTTTACAATGCTCCTGAGTTCTAAGAGGCTCGGAGTCTTAATCTATCTGATCTGCATTGTTAACTGATTTGATGCCCTCCAAGCAAGCATGGGATCAGAGTTTTCTACTTCTGACGGAAGAGTAACCACTTTTCGATATTTTTGGTGCCTTGTTCCACTGTCTGGGAGTTCTCCTATGCCAGAGATGCTCCATAATGTTTGTTGGTGTGGCTGTTGCATTATCTGAGCTCCTTGATCTTCTTGCTTCTGGCTGCAGTGTGTTGTGGCCCTTCTCTTTCCCTTTCTGGGCTCTGTTTCCCGACAAACTATCTCTTGGGCTCTATTATATGGTGGAATGGCTCTCTGGACCTATGAAATCCCTTTAAAACGTGAAGAGTGACTGCGTTCTATTATGAACAGAAAGCACAACAATCCTGTAAAAATATCGCCCTCTCTATGTATTTTGGACTTCAAAAGTCCTAAAATATGGTTTAATTATCCATAAAGCCTGCCCTCGTCGCCATCACAAGTCGAATTTGGCTTGGCCTGTGTATTTCCCTTATATAATGAAATATGTGAAAACACTGGAAAATGCGTGAAAATGGGTTTGACGAACTTTAGATATCATATATTCCACTTACCGGACTCGAATCACAATCATTGTTGGCCAATGCTCCCTTTGTATTTTCGTTATATAACGAAAATACATGAAAAACACTAAAAATTGGGCTTTTCAGAGTTGAAAACATATGTAATTTGCTTCGCAAAACCCATCAAGTTCGGGTTCCATCGCTATCGTACGACTCCAAGGCTTCCTCTGTATTTTGTTGAAAGAACAAAAATACATGAAAAACACTAAAAATTGGGCTTTCCACGGACCTGAAAAGTTATTGAATATTGTATATAATTACGTTGGGTCCAGCCCATCGGGGCACACACATGCCTGTGCCTAGGCCTCGCCCATGGTATATTGCCGATGTGATATCAGTGATGTGATAAATCACAATTGTGAGTCGTTCACTTGCCAGGACTTTATATATATAACATATGCTTCCCGCCGATGTGACCTGCCAATCCGATCATCGGTGATCGTTGATTGGCAATGTCATGCACCCAATGTTAAATTATCCCTTCTACTCGGTTGATTGCTATTAGCCACCTAGATCTAGGTCGTTGATCAGCCAGAGCTAATGACAACTGTTCATTCCTTTGTTTAAGATTGTGATTGTGGGTTTTTCATGGTTTTTCAAGCATTTTCGCCTCCCGAGAGTGTATTTCTTCCCTTCCAAGGGCTTTCATATTGCACTGATTTTTATCCTTGGGTGATCTTTGAGAAAAAATTGAAGATTTCAAGACCATTAATGGATCCATTAGCATGATTTTAAGCAAATTTGGAGACTTTCAGAGCCTATATAGATCAATTTGTGGGCCTTTTGCCAGCAAACGTAATAGGTCCTACAAAATCTATTGCCCATTTCTCAAAGGGTTGCAACATTACAATTGGATCCAAAGGCATTTCATCCTCCGTGATGGCCTGCCTGTCCACTGACATACATCGCATGCCTTGCAATATGCTTTTGAATCCTAATGAAGGGTTGGCCACCACAACCTGGCACGTAGAATCTTTTGCACGGTTGCTCTTCCTGCATAATGTCCTCCTACAATGCCCTCATGAGTGTCAGTGAGGATGTTGCTTCGTTCAAATTCAGGTACATACCTTCATAGTATTTCATCATTCCCATCTTGTATAGATGCCTAGCAATGACAGAGAAGTCTAGGCTTCACAACAACTTCAAAATCATACTCCTGGAACAATAAGAGCCACCTGCAAATTCAGCCCCCCAACATAGGCTTATTGACCAAGTACTTTAGCGCGGAGTGATCTATATTCATCTTAATGTGGCCTCCTAGCAAGTAACGTTGATACTTCTGGAGTGCATATACCATAGCTAGCCCCTCATGCTCAGTGGTAGAATAGTTCTTATCCACTTTGGCCAATTACATGCGCGGATCATTCTTCCCATCGTACTTGTTTGTTAGTCACATCTTAGGCATCCCAAATCATGCTCGCATCATTCTCCTACATTTGTGTCAATCATTAAAGCTTCCTTTGTGCATAACCCACCATCTTGTAGGTGTAGCGCGCAGTACCAAGTCCAAGGCTTGGAAGCATTGCTTTTCTGGCACCTCCATTTCAAATGCATCTAAGAAGGTATCTACCTTATTTAGACCATCATAAGTAGGCAGATTTCTTACTTCTGTCAACACGCAGTGCAACGATTGGGTCATCATATTGTAATTCAACATAGTTGCTTCGTGTAACTAATTTTTGCATTGTTCTATTTCCTTGTTGGAATCTGACATGCAGGAACTCTCATAGTCCCCTGTAATCCACCCATCTACTGTGGGATTCACCCAGTCTTGGTCTCGCACTATTATCTTATAGATGCACTCTAGATCATCAACACTTTCATAGTCACGAACTGGTTCCGTATAGCGTGATCCTTCAGCAACATCCAGGGGTATTATTATGCGCGGTGATTTCTTCTCAAAGATCATCTTTCACTTATTTAGATTGATTACCCTATTCATATCAGTAGCCCAGTTAAATCCAAAGAGCACAGGGTAGGGATTGTTGTCATCAACAATCTCAATTACTTCAAAATGTGCCAGTGCACTCGCTCCCTCAATATCCACGGTCACTCACTACACATGCCCCATGGGTATGATTTTTTGTTGGTTCACCATCCTTAGTTGAATCGGGGACCATTGCAGCATAGGTCTCCCCATTCGCTCCCATGTATGTTTTAGTAGAACATTCGCATCTGATCCCAAATCCAAAATGACATGATCCATTTCATATTCTCTGATTTGCACGGTGAGTCTCATTTCACGTCCTGTCCTTGTCTTATTCTTTCCAACCTTGCAGACTATGCATGGTTCACCTAGCGTGGTCCCAGTACATCTATTGATAAGTTCATGTAACCCTTTCACAACCTTACTGTCGTGCACTAACTTCATACAAGTTTCGAGGAAAGTTGTCAGCATAGAGGGGTCCATCTCCGTCTCCAACTTCTCCTTGCTTCCTGAAGTGGAGGCCTAAGAGAAGCTCTTCTTAGCTTCCACGAATGCTTCATAGGCACACTCCAAATTGAACTCAACCTCTTTTTTTCGAGGCTTTGCGAACCCATGTACTGTCTTCTGGTTGTTTCCCCTTCTCATCTCCTATCGCGATTCCACTTCGGAGCACTATATTCACTTTTAGATCTTCCTCGCATGGCTCAAACCTCATCATCTTCATGTTCTAAGTTGGGGGAGGTGGTAGCTCTCCTTTGTCGTGTATCCTAGCTATCAGCATAAGACAATCTTCTGTCTCATGATCAAATAGTGTGCAATACTTGGACAACAGGTGCGTTGGATTAGTGAAATCACGAGCATAGTGTCCTAGCCCTTGGCAATTGTAGCAAATCAACTGTCGTGACCTCTACTAGGTCCTCCTCAACCTCAACATCATCCATGCCCCTAAAATCATGTCTGTGCTATCCCTACATTTTGATCAAGGGGCCATGTTTTGGCCTTAACCCTATAGGTGGGAGTTCTATCCATCATCAATTCATAGCTCCTGCAAGTACGCTCATCATGTCCTACTGATTTACAAAAGTTGCAGAACAATTGTTGCGGAGTTTGCGTATGCTTCTGTAACAAGGGGTAGTTATCTGTGGCATGTTTTCTAGCTATTTGACAGATAGTGCACCACAAATTAGGTGCCATGCTAGGTCTTTCTTGAGCTTCTGGCCTTAAAGGCATCGGTCCTCCCCCCATAAGGTAATTTGTAAAGACTGGACAACAGTCTTTGTCATGACCCTGACTCTTGCATTTCATGCACCATACCTCTTCACGTACCTCTGGCCGAACCTTCCTATCTTGCATCAAGCTTTGTATCTCAAGGCACAAATTCTTCAGTTGTGCGTGGATCTGCTAAACTCCTAGATTAGGATCTTGCATCAGGGTCTCATGTAGCCTCATGGCAATATCTAAGGCCTCTGCCTGAGTTGTTATCTTCTGCTACGATAGTGCACTCCTTAAGTGTGGTAGTAGAGAAGCCACAAACCACTCACGATGTTGTCCATCTATCAAATTCATGTTACCTTCGTTGATCATACATTTAATCCTCTAATCTAGTTCCCAGGGCATCTCACTTGGTAGCATCATGATCTCCTTGAATCCCATGATCGACTACGCTTCAAATTTAGGCCTGCTAAATTCCCTATTCAGTGCTGCTTAGATGTCCACTACTCTAACATTCAGGTTATCGCTAGAGTACTCGATATACCAATTTAGCACATGATCTTGCGGAGCACTAACCAATGTTGCTTTCTTTATGGTATCATCTATAATACCTTGAGCTTCCCATACATCCCTCACAACAAACTAGAATTGGTTTGGGTCCTCATTTCCCAAGCCTTTGAACAAAGGCAACTTCACTGTGTTTGCCATGTTGAATCATGGTGGTGGTGGAGGTGGTATGGGTGAAGTTGGAGGTGATGGTGGTGAATATGGAGGTGGTGTGGGTGGAGGTCATATTTGTGGAAATCCTTGTCTTATCAACTGAATAGCACTTCACGAACAGACCTTCGCTATCCCTTCTTCATCCCTTCACGATGGTGAATCAAGGGGCTATACTCTGGAACCTTATTTCCTTTATTTCTATAACTTTTTCCACTTCACGTAGTCCCAAACATCAAGGTAATTGCATAACCTTTTTTTCACACAACAACATTTTAATATAAGTATTCAGAGATTTTAAGCCAACCTTCGATGCTTCCAACCTTCGCACTATCCCTGGGGTCCACATAATAGGACTTTCAAGTTTCCACCTTCCTTGGCTGTCTACTAGCTTCATGATCCACTCGTATAGCTCAATAGTGAAAGAGGTGAAAAATACTTTGTGGATCTTCGTATATAGGTATTGGACCAACCATTGTACTTTTGACAGTCATGGGTTTCTGTTCTCCTACACTGTAAACTCGTGAATTGTTCTGTCCAACCAACCTTTGATTTCTTTCGTAGTTGGATTCTAGTGATACAACATCACACATCCCTCATGCAGATTTTGGTCCCAGAAACGGAACCATTTTTTTGCTTGTGCGGGCCTAACCTACGTTCAACGTTAGTTAGCCAAACAAATCCCTACACTACTGGCCATTTTAGCATCAACCCATGGAGCGCGGACTGAAGTCTCACTTGAAGCAGTATGGGGGGATGCTGGAACCAAGTTTTCACAGCCTTGAGATGGATGTGATATCGGTTTTTTCCAGCTATACCTGCTTGCAAGCAGGTTGCTTAAGCGTCTACTCAACCTTCAGCACCTTCGCGAAATGGTACAATCAACTTTCGCACAACCCTAACTTGTGGTTGATATGCTTCCGCTCTGCTAGGGAAGCAAACTGTGATATTTCCCATATGCTAAGCATCTTACTTGATTTATTAAAAAATCTTAGTTAGCTTTGCAGAAACGGATGTTCTTACTTGTGTTCACTTAACCAATACATTTACATACATTCACGCATCATATTAGCATTATAAGTGAAATTTATACCCAATATAATAGATGCATAAATAGGAAATAAAGACACATAAAATGTAGAATACTTCTCTTTATTGATCATTTTGGACTGTTACAGACTCAACCTGCCCTATGCACTCAGCTGCAGGGGTCCGCACACTCAGCTATGGACTTCTAGGCCTCTGTACACTTCGCTGTAGAGCCTCTACATACGTTATGACCCAAAACTTAGACTTATACTTCAGAGCTTTCTCTCATACATGTTTGATCACTGATTCCATTCTAATTTCCTTTTATTGCTTAGAGCTTAGCTCTATTTATACAATCCATGGTCTGTAGACCATGGGTAGATCTTCTACAACTGACATTACATTTTCAAAATAAGAGCGGACAACCCTATGACTTGTTAACAACTACGCACTTCATGACCACGAAATGTGGAGTCTTTACACTTGGATTACAAAATTGGACCAAAATATGGGCTTTAAGCCTCAAAACTGAACTTGGGGGATCCCGCACCCATCAAAGTTATGGATCCTATAGATCCTCCTCCTCATGAGCCTTCCTCCTCCAAGAGGAGACTCTCATGGCTTAGGGAGACTCTCGAAGATGTTAAGAGGCACATTACACCAAGGGGAACTTTCCGTGAAAGGAAGAAGCCAAACATGTATCAAGGATATTTGACTGCCATGAGCACTATCATTCAAAATGAGCATTCATCATTTGATGAGGCCATGAATCATCAAGTATGGAAGGATAATATGACTGAAGAATATGAGTCAAGTAAGAGTGGTATGACACACTCTCCTTTGATTAGAATTGACTTCGGGTTAGTAGAGAATGGCATGATACATTCTTGATCACTTCTTCTTCTTCATATTTTAGCAGCTTAGAGCAATACATTGATGGCAAATATAGTACAGATTTGCAGATGGATTAGTAGATGGAGTTCTCCCTAGTTGAGAGGGAGTGTTAAAATTGCAACTAGGGCCAATTTCCACATGGGTCATATTATTTATGACAACATATATTTTTCTTGGATTCCTCTCTCCGAGATGTGTAGGATTGATCTAAATATCATCTGATTGACATGTACAAATGAAGTTATGAATTTATTTTGATTATGGTCAAATTGTAAAGGTCGGCTAGCAAACTCATGTACGCTTGGAAGCCCAACAGTCACGTCTATTCATCCTCAACGTTGAATATAAATATAAGGTGACTTAGCCTCATTTGGACACGCCCATCTTCACACTTATCTCTCCCTCTCCTCATTGATTGGGTGTGGTTTTCGGGCGTCTCTCTCTCCACGTCTGAAATTTCATGAGGGAGAAATTTTAGGAGGCCGAAATTTCAGGAGGCTAAAATTTTAGCAGGGCGAAATTTCAGGAGGCCGAAATTCCAAGAGGCCAAAATTTCAGGAGAGCGAAATTTCAGGAGAGCGAAATTTCAGGAGACCAAATTTCTGGAAAGTTGTACCAAGCATTGACTAGCATGTGTTGACCTCCTTTAACTACATTTTTCTAAGATCTATCTCTGTTTGGGTAGACTGCATTTCTAGGCATATAAATCAAGGCTAAACAGTGACCATTGAATAGCTTTGACTATAGCTAGGAAGACCACAGGAGGGTTGTTTAACCAGACTTTGATTAGGTTGAATTTGACCTTTTTGAGGGTTGTTTTATCTTGTTGTTTGGAGGCTGAAGTTGACTTAAGTTTACCGATTTGCTACGGGTCAAATCTGCCCTATTGATTAGCGTTGACTTTTTTGGTTGGGGCTCTTTTGCTACTATTATAAAATATGATATTTGTAAATTGTATTATCTCTCTCTGATGAACTATTGAAGACTAAAAGAAGATTTGATCAAGGGTTTCCCCACATTAGGGTTTGTTCCTGGTTGGTGCCACATCTCGTGTCCACTTGTCTTGTCTTGTCTTCTACTATTTATGTTTATGTTCTATCTGCATTTTACTATCATGTTGATGTGATTTCTAATCTGAATATTCATATTGGGCTAATAAAGAAATTGATGTAAAATTTCTCTAAAGCATATAACATACCATTGTTTCCTAAAATTAACATAAGTGCATATTCTACCAACAACCCAATATAAATATTTTCAATTTCTAGCTTGTCCACCCTTCTTTGGAGCTTTATGGTTTTCTCAATTTTGTCCTTCTTTTCCTTCCTTCAATGATCTCATTTGGCTCTGTGGGATTCTAATTGTTGTTCCCACTTCTCCCTAAGTATTTTGACAACCTACTAGTGCTCCTTTATGGGAAGCACTCCTTCTTCATAAGATATCATCATTCCTTTCCCTTTTTCATATCTTTATTTTTTCCATGCATTTAGGATCTATATCTACATCCTTATCTTCCATCGTAATAGGCTCTATATGGGTGTAGTACAAGGAAAAGACCATCTAGCGAAGGTTTTTGTGGAAGCCCCTAAAAATATAGCCCAAAATTCTCTTTATAGAATAGGTCATTGGTGGAGTTGGGTGGGCAGATGTTTTAGCAGATGCTTTTTAAAGGTGTATCCATAATATACTAACACACGGGATAATTACTATAAATAGACTCACTGATGCTTAATAGCATGTGGTGCACCATAGCATATTTATTTTTTATGGAAAAAAAAATAGTGGTGCACTAATTAAATAACGTGCACTAGTGTGTATACTACTCGATATCACCGAAAAGGGGTTAAATTTAAAAAAATATCATTCGTAAAATTCATTTTGACCATTCTGGTGCTATACTCTCATGATGCCCCAATGATAGATTGGTATATGAAATTCTTGATACATAAAAAATATGGTGCAGCATTGCGGGGTTATTAATTTGAAAATAGAGGTGAACATATTATATTATACACACCAGTGCGGTTAATTGAACTGAAGTCCCCAGTGCTTAATAGAAAATGGTGCACCATTGTAGGGTTATTTTTTATAAAAATAAAAACAATGGTGCAATATGTTTATATTGCACACCGGTGTGTAAATTATATTGTGATGAAGCATCAGTTATATCCCTCTTTACAAAACCCTGGTGCATAGAAAACATGGTGCACATGGAAGATTTTTTAATTTAAAAATGGTGGTGCGCTTCATATAAAATAAGCATTGGTGTAGTTAATAGAATTCTATGCTTGGTATCAAACAATAGGGTTATTCTTAATTTATAATTTATATGGGTTCAAAATTTCATAGTTTATACTTTGTAGACACCATATTTATTCATTGTTAAAACAATTCCTTCTCATGTAGCCTTATCACTTATTATTACCAAACTTTTGTATGATATATTCTTGTCAGCATTGCATTAAATATTGATTGAATAATATTTATATAAAAAACTCAAAACTTCAAAAATTTTGATTGCACTCTTTTCTAAATTTTCAAAACACTTTAGATTTTATGGTTTGATATGGAAATGGTTAATCAATTTGGAATCCTAGAATATTATTGTGAGATTGGCGACGGTGTCCTCAAAATATGAAAATGTTGTTGAGTTTTTCCATGATCGTATTATACTTGGAATGGAATCTTATTGTGAGGCCAGCGATAACATCCTCCAAATTTGAAAAATACACTGAATTGCGTACTCTAACGATTCGAACATTGTTTTTTATGATTTTTTTTTTGTGACAAAATTATCTAAATTGTAATTGGGTATCATTTGTGTGTTTTCAAAGGTGCTAAATATTTCATATATATTAAACTTATATTAAAAGGAATAATTTTATTGTAAATTATATTTTCAAAACAAAAATCAAGTATCTAAATTGGGCAGATACAAAAATTGAGATAATATTTGATAGAAATGGAAAAGGGTGAAATTTAAAACAAAATTGGTCATAAAATTGATTTTCACCATTTCAGTGTTAAACTCACATAAAGCAGAGGTTCTTTCCCATTTTATGAAAACCCTCGTGCATAAACACCGGTGCACCAAGCAAGGTTTTTAATTTAAAAAACAATAGGGTGTTACTCATATAATAAGCATTGGTGTGCTAAAAGGAATTATATGTCCCGGTGCTTTATAGGAAATGGTGCACCATTTGATGGTTATTTTTTTCAAAATAAAAAATAAAGGAGCACTTAGTAACTCTGAAGCACCAATGCATATACTACTTGATAGAACCAGCCTAGCATAAATTTAAAAATATGTATGTCATAAATTTCATGTTCACCATTCTAGTGATACTCCCACGAAGCCCTAGTGCTTTGACATTTTAGGAATGCATCAATGCATATACAACATGTCGCACCATTTCATGGTTTTTATTTTACAATAGCAATGCGCTAGGTGAAACAAGAGCACCAATGTGTATGCTACTCAATTACACAGGACAAAGGCTTAATTTAAAAAATGTCGATCATAAAATTCATTTTCACCATTTTGGTTTACACTCCCATGAAGCATCGATGTTATTCATGTTCTAAAATGTCATGGTGCATAAATAACATGGTGCATCATGATAGGGTTTTTAATTTCAAAAATTGTGGTATGCTTCGTAACTAATCTTCTTGGGTGTGGTTATTCGAGCGCACCAGAATAGGTTTAAATAAAAAAAATTATTGGTTGTAAAATTCATTTTTAGCATTTACACTCGTGTATATCTCTCAAGCACCAGTGCAACTGTTTCCTCTATGAAGCCCCCTTCCATCGGTGCTTCCTTTGCTTGGCATCCTTCCTTTCGTTCCTCACTATGTGCCTTCCAAATTTTGTGAAACAGTGGTGGATTTTGTTATTTACGTTTACCTTGAAACGATGCCTCCCTGACGAGCAAATGTCCAGGTAATGTCTATTTTTCTCCCTAACTTAATTTTTAGAAGAGTAGAATTAAAAATTAAGTTAAAATGATTCCTTTTATTGACGGTTCATTCGAAACATTCGGCTCACATCGTTCATGATGCACCCTATAAATTTACAGGGTGCACCACAAATTGGTGTGTAATGTTAATGCATCATTCTTTATTCAATGTGTTGGATAAATTGAAATTTACTTAAAAGTTAAATTCCATGAGCACCACTTTAAAAATAATAACTTTTATGATAGTGTGTCAGGTAAAATTAACTTCTCAATGTGTTTATTTTTTCCCAACGCATCACCCAATATTTAAACCTAAATGGGAAACTTGATTTGTTTTTTTAGTTTACTTCCCAACCATGCCTCCCCACTGAAAAAATGTCCAGGCAATTCCTATGTTTCTCCCTAACTTAATTTTCTAGCAGAGTAGAGTTGAAAATTAAGTTAAAAATGCATTTGTTTCCTTCACGATGCGTTCGAAACATTTAACTCGCACTATTCACAGTGCACCCTATAAATTTAAAGGGTGCACGGCAAATTGATTTGTAATATTAACACACCATTAGTGGTTCAGTGTGTTGGGTAAATGGAAATGCATTGGGCCGCTAAATCCTATGATGCACCACTTTAAAAATTATAATTTTTATATAATAAAATTAACTTCTTGGTGCATTTATTTTTTCCTAACGCACTGCCTAATATTTAAACTTGAACATTCTAGTGTGGTGCGTCAACGTAAAATTAACGCACTGATGCGAAATGTTATGTCGACTCACTGCACTAAAAAAAAAAACTACTAATGTTATGTATGTATGCAAACTGAAG
>APFE031590236.1:0-18922 GCA_000404065.3 Pinus taeda | reverse complement strand
GGGGGAGGTTGATTACGAGTTGGAGCTTCCGCACCATATGCACATGAAGCATCCATTTTTTCATGTTAGTCAGTTGAAGAGATGCAGACTTGACTCAGACCATCTAGAGAGAGCTGAACCACCGAGAGGACTAGCTGGGATAGTGGACAAACCACGCTTGGAGTTGGAGAAGATATTGAGTTATCGGACTACAGGGATTGGTTGCCACCAGAAACGGGAGTAGCTTGTCAGATGGAAGGGAGCACCGGAAGAGGAGAGTTGGGAATCGGAGGACTCACTTTGGAAGTGGAAGAGGAAGATTGCGAGATTTGAGTGGAGAGTACTTAGATGTGCAGGATTGCCGAGGGACACAATGATTTCCAGTGGGGGAGGATGTAATGCCTCGCAGCTTCGGCACAGGTGCGCGCCCCTCACGCGATAAAATGTGACTAAGTATTATGCGAGCCCTCCAACATACGGAGGCACGGTGGACAAAACCCACGGTTATGAGGAGAGCGTTGCGAGTTTATATGGCGAGCTGGGAAAACTAACCTACGAGCCGATCGTAGGCAAACCTTACACCCACTCAACTTAAGAAAAAAAGAGTTGGAGGCGTGACAGAGAGACTCATTTAAATAAAGCTAAACTACAAAAGAATTACATGGAAACTAGAGAAATGAAAGTTAACGACACTGGAAGGTATAAACTTACGTGCACATGGACTAAGTAATTAGATGAGTAGGAACTAAGTAATTAGATGAGTAGGAACTAAGTAATGAACAGAGAATCTAAGTAATGAAAGGAGAAACTATCCAAAGAATGGATGGATGGGATAATTTGAACCATAACAATCCGACGGATTGATAATCAATAAAAAATATTAAAAAAACACAGGAAAAAAATTAACAGAGAAGACTAAAAACAAAACTAAAATGAAAAGACTAGAGTTTGCTTTGAAAACAAAGATCAGAATAAATATACCTGAACATTGAGTAAAACATAACAACAACAAAATAATCGAACCTATCCATTCAGTTAATATTAATAAAAACATTAAGCAATATAAAATAACTATTTAAAATAAATTATATATATTAATAATTATAATAATAAAATATTTAAAACAAAATTTAATATAAGAACTTATGAGATATTAATGAACAATGTATTTAGAAGATGTAAAAGCGCAGCTCAGAGTCGTTAAAGCAATTTAATATAAACCACATCGTCCGAGAGAATTATAAGAGAAGGGAAGCCCTGAAAAATGGATTTCGAGGGCCAAGATTATGGCATCTGGTTTTTATAACTGACATGAAACTGCACCTAATTTAAATAAAGATAAACTATAGAGGAATTACATCTACACCACAAAAAATTGAAGTCGTGGAGAAACAAAATATTGAACACATTGGAAGGTTTAAATGTACCTGCAAATGAAAATACAACAATTTCAATTAATGGGGAAACTACAATGGTTTAATAATCACGACACGCATGGATGGAATAATCTGAATAGAATGGAATAGTGATTGGATGAGCAGGAACTATAGTTATGAGTGGAGAAATTAAGCAATCAACGGAAGGATGGGATAATTTAATAACCAATAGAAAATACTTTCAGAAAATTAATTACCTCAGGAAATTAATTATTGGCTGGATTGATAACTAATAGAAAATAATTTCAGAAAATTAAGAGAAAGAAAAATCATAGAAGTCTTGATTTCAGGCATTACAATGCTGCAAAAATTAACATAAAGAAAACTGAAATAGGACTAGGGTTTCAGAGATCAGAGGAAATGTACCTGTAATTGAAGCCCTGCGAGTTATTGAGGAGGAGCAGTGAGTAAACCATAGCCGACTCTTCAATGTGAGGTTCCTATCTATCATAACTATGCAACAGAAAACAATTCCTTCACTAATTTTCGAGGAAATAAAATAAATTCCATTTGTTATACGCAAACATAAGAAACTAAATGAAACTAAACAGTAGAGGAATTACATGAAACTACATCAGGGTACACAAGTGGATGGAATGATGATGTGGCTGAAAAACCAACTGAAAATACACTGAAAACTTCAAAAAATATGCCATGTCCTTGGTGTGGTTTGAGCTGAGGAAACCTCGGTTTCTGTCATTATAGGGCACAAGAAGTTAACAAAAAGAAAATGGAAATGAATGGGATCGCTGGAATTGACAGCAGAGATCAGAGGAATGTAGGAGGAGCGTAACTGACTCTTCAATGGGAGGTTCCTATCTATCGCAACAATACAACATAAAATAATGGAACCGGTCCCTTAGGAAGTGTTTTGATATGCATGGAAATACATTGCAATGGCTGAAATGAATTAAAAAAACTACTGCATCTATCAAAGTAGATAGAAACACAGCACAAATGAATCAATATAATATATACCTGAAATTAAAAGACCCAGAGAACTTAACCGCCTTTCCTCTGAAGCTAGGATGATCCAATTGCCTCCTTATATAACATGATTGACTTTGCACATACTCACTTACATGACAGACATGTCATAGGCACACGCACAAGCACACTGACTGAGATGCCCAAGTACATATACCAGACCCACAAGACACGCATAAACATACCAGATGAGACCACACATAGACACATCCGGCGAGAGCAGAGGTTCATGACAAGGAAGAAGTAAATGGGAAATTTCTGCGACCTTCGATACATATATGTAGGGTTTCTCTCAACGGATATATTGGCCTCCTTTTTTGAATAACGGTTTTAGAGGCAAATCTGTCTCTTCCACAAATGGGAGAGAATTTAAAATTGGTCTTTTTAAAAAGACAGGCATAAAACAATCATGTTTTTCTTTCTTTTAATTTCGATTCATGATTTCGGTTTTTCAGTTTCTATTAATCAGTGCGTTTTATGATATTTGATTTAACCATTACTTTTCTAAATTTAGAATAAGTTTCACATGCCCTAGGTAGAATCTAATGATGAAGTAACCGATGTCAAAATTAGAAATGGAATTGTCAGACTGACACCGGTTGGCTATTGTAACATTTCTAATCATGAAGTAACCGATGTCAAAATTAGAAATGAAATTGTCGGACTGACACCGGTTGGCTATTGTAACATTTATTTAATGGATATATCGACCTCTTTTCTTGAATAACCGTTCCACGACAACTCTCCTATTTCTTCCAGATGAGTGAAAATTTTAAAAATTGATGTTACTATCTTTTAGCTATGTTGTGTTCATTATGGTTAACTATTACTTGTTTTTTAATAATAAAAGCATTATATGGATATCCTCGGAAATTTACCAACATTGTATATAGGGTTTCTCATAGGGTTTCTTTTAACAGTTATATTGGCCTTTTTGATTGAATCACTGTTTATTTTATTTTTTAACTGAACAATCATTTCACATATATACATACTCTTTCAACAGATATATGGGCCTCCTTTATTGAACAACCATTTCCAAAATATTTAAGATTCGTCTACCCAATGTCCTTAAAAAAAAGAAAAAAATGTTTGTGTGTTTTTTTTTTAATTTAGATTTCTGCTTTTTTCTTTTCGTATTTATTTTAACTCATGCATTTTACTATTTTACTGTGTTACCTAGTTTATTTAAATTTCTGCATTTTACTATGTTGTTGCGATTAGCTTTGATTTATTATTACTTTTTCAATTTTAGAACAATAACCTAAATTACTTAACACAATGTGAATGAAAATTCTTTAAAACAACAAAGAGTGACTCTATTAAAAGACAAAGGCCAATTCTCTAATATGTTGGCCTCCATTCCTTATTGAATTGAAGAACTCATTTAGTGATTCCACTAATCCGGATTTGATTCCATGATATATGGGATTTGATCCCATAACATAACATATGGAGTTCAAATTGTTTATGAAAGGCTGATAAGGTGGATGATAGGGTAAGCATGACTATGCATTGGTAGAAATCAAATTTTTTTCTTGTTTATTATAGAACTCTCAACTAAATGAGCATCAATGAAACAAGTAATTGTTACATGATTAGTAATTTAATGTAAGGGGAATTTATTTTCAAATCTAATAGATATGATGCCAAATAATAATTCTATTGTAATATATCTATTACTCATCCAAAGCAAAGTTATGGTATATATGAGGAATTAAAATATATTATTCAATGGTATCTTGGAAAATGGATATTGTATGAGTAATCATTTAAATGGGATGCTTTTCTTAAGGGCTAAAAAAAAAATAAAAAATAAAAATCTATGTAATTTTCTTTCATATGGATATGAATTTATGATCATTTTGAATATTCATTTAATGAGGATAACAAGGATGTGAAGGAACCATTGAAACCTAAGGCTTTAATGAATATACAATAGGATGTAATAATATTTTGAACTCTTGATCCTAAATATTAATATGAAGGTGTATCCATGGAAGAAACCCCTCAATCTATGAAGAAAGTCAAGCGCATAACAATCAAGGGAATATCATTTAGGTGTGTGCAAATAAATCCACCATTTGCATAATATGAGTATTAATGGAAGCCATCTAGAAAGCTTTTCTTCAAATCCATGAAAAACATATTAAATATATTTATAGTGTAGAGGAGTCAATACACAAGGAAGATTTAAAAACTTTCATGATATAGAAGTAGATCGTGAAGAGGAAAAATATGACAAAGGGTATGCCATTTATTCTTGTGGTGTTTTTATGTTATTTGATATTGTATATAATATAAAATATTGTATTCATAGGCATATTGAGAAATTATAATATTAGTTATTAACTACTTTCAAAAATGAATGATGGTTCTCAATGTTATACGATTATTTATTATGGCTAGAAAGTTATTTACTTATTATAAAATCAAAAAGAAATTTTGTCCTTCTATCTTGAGGAGGTGTAGATCCAAAATGAGTAAAGTGACATGACTATATAACTAATAATAATAGGTTTTCATCCCTAGTAATTGATATTGTTGTCTTAGTTAAATATGTTAATTTAAAAGTTGTGCACATTCTCTCTTATTGTCAACATTTAATTCTAGTTTTAAGATTTGTATAACAATGGGAATAGGTTGACCATATTGAGTTATGCATAAAATATTTTTTTCATAATGTTAGATCTTAATATTTTGGATTGTATTTAGATTTATCAATAAATAAGATATATGATTTTTAATACTATTTCTATTCACAAACAATATTAATATTAATGTTGTCTTGTCCATGTGGAGAAACTATCGACCAAACCAAGAAGCTCCATAATTGATTACATTTGCATTTTGAATTCCCTTAATATAGTATTCATTATAAAAATTAGGTTAGCTATCTAATTATTATAAAAATAAGTTCCATTCAATTGCCAAATCAAAAGTAATCCTAGCTTTTAAAATAGTTATGTTTCTTCCATTGTTAGTTTATGCATAAACACGTAATAGAGATAGAATATCTTGATATCATGGCTTGAATTCTTGGTAAAACCAATAACTGATGGTTTTGGCATATGTATGATTTGAGTTTGAGTAAAAAAGTGAAGCCTACTTGCATGAATTGAAATTACAAGATTGCCCCCATCATTGCAAGAAGCCAAAGATTATGGTTCTCTCAAAAATCCCACAAGGGAATTTTGTCCCCAAGCCAAAACTATTATTAGAACCTGATATGGCACAGCCATTAATGAGTATCATTTCAAATTCTTCCCATTCAAAAGCGTGCATGTAAAATTTAAAAGTTCATTGAAACCTTGGCTTCATTAAGTGTTGACCATCATTAGAAGTAGAAATCCTTATGATTCTTGTTTGAAGATTACTTATGCTATAGCTTAGAGATACACCCTTCTTCTTAACATAAACATATCGTGTGACCTTACATGTGACAAGTATTACAATGAGAAAAGGACCACATGTGAAATGTCATTAGTAATCTCATAGTTGAATTAAAAGAAATGGAACAATGCAAAAAACATTGAATAGAGAAAGAAACTTTATGTCCAATGGTGAAAATATTATCCATTTATTCTCTTAGAAAATAAACTACCTTCTTTTACAGTCTTAACATCAAACATAGTAAACCATGGTGAAATCATAGTGAAGTTAATCAACATAGAGAGAGAAGAAAGAGTCCACACAAAAAGATGGTATTGAATAAAAATTTTATGATGTACACCCTATCACCTCCCTTCACTTGTTTTAATAGAATTTATTCACATTGTTGAAATATATTCTCCTGAACAAAACTCCAAAATACCCCATCATAATCCTAGGTGTTGGATCAACGATAGATATAAATCAGAAACCTTTCGCATGGGAGAGTTTTTTTTTCCTAGGTAGGTGGGACTACACATGGGTTTTTAACTAATGACCTTAACATCAAGGAGTGCCTTAAAAGTACACCCAATAAACATCTATTAAAAATCCCTATGGGGCAGTGTTGTACTATGTAACAACCCCCCCCATTTATATGAGTAATAGTAATTAATATTTGACATATAAATAGGGGACCATTTTAAATTTTTAGCCGTTGAAAATAAATGCTAACTCTGTAAATTTGCCTTAAAAACCTTAAAAAAGGAACTCATGCTTGAAGCTCTTATCGCAAATTACATCTCAAAGTTTTCCATGTAACAGTTGTTAACATTCCATCGAAATCCCGAAATGCGATATGACATGATCGCACTTCGCAAATCACAAATTGATGGAGCATGCCATTGTGTCAACCCTTAAGAATTTGTGAAATGTGATATTGCGATTCTCGTAATCGCATTTCTCATTAACTTTGAATAACATTATATGGCAATGTTTGAAAGTTGTGATGTGCAAATAAAGTGTGAAGTGTGGACAAGTTACTGAGTTCTAATGTAATAATGAGTGGTTTGATAGAGTAATTAATTCCTCAAGGAGAGGAATTGATGTTTTCAAGTTATCCCTAGTTAACACTGAAATCTCATGTAAAATCTTCCCATGATTCAAAGTCATTTCAAAGAAATCTCTTCCTTAATTTCCCTCCATTGTGTGTGCTAATATATCTCTTTCATTTCAAGCAAGCCTCAAGAGAAATGCCATTGCGAAAGGTAATGCAAAAGCAGAAGAAGTAGAGAATTACAGAGTCTGTTATATCAGAGATGTCACCTATATTCACTGATGAGGAGTGACAGCATGGGAAGTCATATACAACAGACTCAAAGATGAGCGTCCTAAAATTACTGTCATAGAGGTAAAAAATGACTCAATAAAACCGTTGGGGGTCCAATTCAAAGATGTTGCTTACTCCTTCCTTCACAAAACAGGAGCAAGAGCGAAAATACTCCCATACACTCATATGATTAGATGGGTGGTCGAAAATCTCAGTATTGAAGACATGCAATTCATGAACTCGAAGATGGAGCTAATGGGGTCCATCAAAGCTGAAGACTTGAAGAAAAGGTATCATATACCTTATCCTCAAGAAATATATGATAAAACATACGTAGCCAACTTCGCGAAGAAAATTGAAGAACCTTTCGAGATGATCCACGGTTGGAGGGTCCTAGAGAAAAATTTCAAATATGATAAAATGAGTCTGTATCTCGTAGATTCTTTGGAAAACCCCTATAACTATGCAACTTCTATGTTATGTAGGTTATATGGATTACCTAATAATACCAAGTTTTCCATAGAATGGATTCCTTTAATTAATGCTTCTGTCAATTCCCACATAATGAATTGGCCCACTATTCTATCTGATAACCCAGCTATTGCTATTTCTGAGTAGTGTCAAAAGAGATCCACCTCCACAGGGAACCTTCCTTCATTTTATTTCAGTGCCTATATCATGGATGTCATCTGTTTCTATACTAAATTTCCAATAAGGGGTTGGAAATGGACTTTGCAAGACCCCTACCTCATCCATCTCAACCACAAATAGATTTGGGAATCCCATTATATACCCCATTTTTATAAAATATGTCATGGTCTCATTTTACCATTACATCAATTTATTTTTAATAAGAAAGTCCCCATGGTTTCTAAAGAATCCACTACAAACCTTCTCGTAGTAGGCAAGTATTTTGCTGAAGAACGGTTTACATATATCAGAGCTTTTGGTATTACAGGGAACCCGCATGTGCTCCCTTTGTATGTCTCTGACAAGACACTAGTAAGAGAAATAGCTCACTAGACTATGGGAAAAGACCTAACCAAGACCATAAAAGATAACAAAAATTCATTATGGCCATCCTTTCCCATTCAATTTTGTTCTTTTTCATTAGAAAAATTCAACCATGCAACCAAGGAATCACTAAGCCTAGAAAGCCTCATGCTCCATATTGAGGCAATTTGATCCAAACAAAATAGCACACAATATTATTGCAGTAAAGATTAATCCCTTTAACAATGAGGCTAATGATTATTAGGATCTTTGACAATCAGCTCAATAATTCAAACAAGCATTGGAATGGGCAAAGGATAATTTGAGTCATGATGATTTTAAGAAGTTTCAGGAACTCGGAAGTCAAAGGCTCGAAACAATTCCATTGCATTTGTTAAGGGCTGAGGAAAAACCTACTCCCAATGTAACTATGAGGAATGTAGGACCAAATTCTCACATAGAGTCTCAAGTGGATACAAGGAAAGCATAGAATACAGGGAAAGTGTAGGACACAGAGAATACAATGGAAGCTAGCAGAAGGTATGTCGAGAAACACATCATAAGTGACCCAACTAATGATATTGGTGCCGAAGTCAAAAGCAATAATTTGGAGAAATAATGGGACAAATTTAATAAAAGGCTACAATATACTCCTAAGACAACAGATGCCCAAGAAATCACAAAATATCACACTCCTCTACAAACTCAGAAAACTATAGAGTCTAAGTCGATGGTTGAGAAAGGGGAAAGTTCACAACATACAAAAATCATTCTTGCATTCCCCACATTAGAAATTATCCTAAACGTAACTGAAATTCATTGTTTAGATGTGTTCTACAACCCACTGCATAAGGCTATAATAAGAAGGCAGAGGAAGAGAAGGAGGGTGGAAACACTTCAAATTTGAGTAGGGAATGAGCCGATGGACATAGTTTATAAGGATATTCCTTCCAATCCTGCTAAAACTTTGACAAGATTGTCGTAGTTTACAGGAGCATAACTGTGGTTCTTTATTCTTAAATGAGCCTTCTTCTTGGCAGCATAAAAATGGACTAAGTCTGCATTTATGATTTGTCTAAAATACTCTAGGGCAAACAATCTCATGGGCACATATTTAGGCACCTTGAAATGGCAAAGTTCACACCCGTACATTCTGATTTTTGTGTAATTTTGCTACAGGTACCAGTCACCTATCTTGTACTGCGTGGAAAGTTGGAGAATCTTCTTCATCTCACCAGGGAGTCTAGGAGGGGGAACTCCCATCAACAGAGTGGATGCTGGATGTACAAACTAGTCAATGAATTCATTATAGTTGTAAGGAGACTCTAGAATTTTGTGAAAGATTGAGGTCCAAAAGATCACAAGCCTTTGATTTCCTTTTGAGTCCAATTTCCTGATAGGGAAAGGAAAGTTGTCTGGATGATGATATAACAAAAAATGGTATATGAAAGATGTGTATTTGAAAACTCCTTCCCTATCCAAACTCATGAATTGATCATGGATTTTATTGGCAATGAAAGTGGCATAGTCATACTTGACAGTAAGGGGTTGTCCAGGAGTAAATACTGACAACAAAAATAGAGTAATATCATCAACATATTCATTGGTATTAAATCCCATGATCATGGATATCATGTCAACAATAAGTCTACCAGTTTCAGTGAAAAAGGTCTGCAGATAGGGAGGTGGGGCAGTGGGTTGGTAGTTTGGTAACATAAACATCTGAGCAATGTGGGTTATCTCTGATTTGGGAAAATGAGGAGCTTTTTCAAGTAGATATCCCACGGAAAGAGGAGCAAGGGCCTAAGTGGAATGGAACTATATCATTTCATTAATGGACTTAGCGGTTATGGGAAAAGGAACAGTTTGGGATGGGGACATAACTACTCTATGGATAGGGTCATAGTTGGCACAGCATTGATGAATGATATCTCGGAAAACATGAACTGAGGGGAGAAAATACATGGGAAGATTGGATTTCCACAGTCCAAAAAGGTTAGAATTATTCAGATGACTATCTATGATTTGGCAAAAGATTTTAAGATGGTTACCATCACTAGATAGGTATTTTATCTGGAAATCTTTGTCGGCGAGGGTAAATAATCTAAGTCTTTATGGGGCGCGTTCATGGGCATGACATACATGGGGAGGAAATACATGGGAATATTTTAAGATGGTTACCATCACCAGATAGGTCTTTTATCTGGAAACCTTTGCTGGCCAGGGGTAAATAATCTAAGTCTTTATGGGGTGCATTCATGGGCACGACATTCAGGGCTATGGGAGTTTCCATATTTGGTTCTTGCGTATTCAAACTAGAATTCAGACTTCTTGTGGGAAAAATGGAATAAACAGTTGGTTTGAGGTCTCTTTATGGCAATTACAGACTATTTTTAACTTGAATTTGGCTTTATCTAGCAGAATTCCCAGTGGAAAACCGAAATTGCAGGGTCTTAGGGAAAAAATGGATAAATATGTGGATTAAGGAAGAAAACCATACAATGGCAAGTTAGTTGACAGGCTGCAAAGCTCATACTATAGTCTTGCTGGTCAGGTGGCAGTTGAAAAGCTGGAATAGTGGATTTGGTCATTAATTTGCATGGGAACTGGATGCAATGCATTACAGTGAAAATGACATTTCATCGTTCTTTTAATGAAATTTGGGTTGGCGAGATTTTGTTTTTGGCATTTATTGGATAGATGACATCACCGTGATGGGAGGTTTTGTCGTTACACGGAGGGTGGTAAGCGGTTTACCCCGCTTCTTTTGGGGTCAATTAGTATCGGGCTCGGGGCAAGTGAGCATATGGAGTAGGCGACGCATGGCAAGGGTAGGGTGGAAAACCGCCTGGTGATCACGAGTTAAAGCGCGGTCACTAGGGGGGTCGCGATATGATCGTCAATCGTCGGATGAAAAGGCGAAGATCGGATGGCTGGCGGGTGCTGGAAATGGCGGGGAGTTAATGCAGCGAGCCCAATATATTTAACGATGATTTAATCATATCGGGCGTATCACAATTGGTCGGGGTAATGGTTATTAATTAACCCAGATGGTTAATTAATCCCATTGTTTGTGGAGAAGGGAAGGTTCTTAACAAACTTTGGGTAAGTTTATCAATCCTTATTAACTTATATAATGGTTATATACCATCGGGGCGAGAATTATATAAAGTGTGGGGTTTTTAATATATTTACATAATACGGGGAAGGGTTAAAATTTATATGGGAGTTATATATTATGTGTTAGTAGTTAATATGAAACAGAATGAAATAAGCACTAAGCCTATGTTAAGCATTCAGATAGAAACTTAGGCTAAAGAGCATTTTGAAGTGATATTATGTATTTCCTATGTAAAATAGGTTTTTTCACTTACGAAAACTTTTATGTAATGTAATGAATGATATTTATGAGTACTTAGGCTTTGAGATCATTGGGCTGAGGGTCCAGTCCCTCCAAAAGTCAGAGAAATGCTCTGAGCCTCTTTGATTTTCAAATACCTTAATACTTAGGGGAAATTAGTGAAATCTCTAGGGAATATGTAAATGGAAGTTAGTTATTTGACCTTGCCTTGCTTGAACTACATCAAGTAAAATATTTGACTTGCACTTTGTGATAAAAGTAAAAATCAACACATTCAGAAACATTTCGTCACAATTATCATTCTGCAACACCATTTACCTACCCTACCTACTTAGCCTGACATTTTTTCTTCTCTATTTGGGTGCACTTAGACTGCCAAACCCTTATCAAATCATCCTTTTCTTTTACATGGAAAGACTACCTAAGTCTACACTTATTGCATCCAAGGGCTCAAATTAAACTGTTGAGCTCCTTTTTATTTACTCTACCTATCTACTTATCTGCGAAGTTTAAACAGTTTGGTCATATTTTATTCGTTATTCTACAACATGAAATTGAAATATGAACGAGCCAAGTTTGAGTTGTTTGACTCTTCATCAATTGTGGAAAAAGTTAAAAGGCTGCACACAATTGCTTATTACAGAAAATGAAATAGTAGTGGCATTTAGACTTGCACACTTTCCTGGTCTATTTTGTTTGTGGTTAATTTCTTTCACTTTTTTGACCAGCTTTATTCTTTTTACCCTTTGATTTTTCTTTTAGGGTATACCCTCTTTACATTTTTTAATTTTTTGATTTTTTGAAAATATGGAAAACCTTTGCAAAAAGGAAAGGTATGAACATATTACAGATCTCATCAATTCAATAATGAAATATCACACCTATTAGTATACGATCATAAGACAGTCATCAATGTACACTTCCAAGAACTTATGAATGAACTCCTTGAACACTGCGATGACTATGTGAGAAACTATTGCAGGTGCATTCTTGAGTCCAAATAGCATTATAGTGTATTGAAAACAAACCCATTCTATCGCAAGGTCATTTTTCTCCTATCCTCAAGCGTGATCTTAATCTGATGGTATCCAGAGAACCCATTAGTAAATGAGTAGGCCTCCTACCCTCCAACATTGTCCAACACTTCATATCTAAAAACATGGATGGGTCATGGACACACGCATCATTAAGCTTCTGCAGATCCACACAAATCCTCATCTCAACCTTCTGCTTCTTGTCTTGAACAACCATCGAGCTCACCCAATCAGATTCTTCAATGGGCTCTATGATGCCTACTTCCAGCATCTTATCTAACACCTGGCAAACCTTTTCCTTGTATTTACGATGAAGAAGATACAGTATTTTCTTGATAGGCTTCATGTCCAGCTTCAGACTAATATTCATAATGCCCAAATCACCAATTATGGCCTTCAAATATGAAAACTTGGTACGAAATAGATCCTGATATTCACAGAGTAACCTAGAAACCTTATCCATAGTAGTGTCATCCCAATAATCTCCAATCTTGGAAAACTTCAGTTCTACATCAGTCCCAATGTTTATTTGCTTTGTTTTCAATAGCACGGTGATGTCCAAATTGTCTATTTGTGGTCCCTCGACTTTGTGATGCCCTTCTGCCTTTGGAATATTAATATTTCTTAGATCATCATCCTCCTCTTCAATGGTCACATTATAACATTCCAACACATTGCGTAGTTGGGTACTCTGGTCTAGTTGGACCCACTCCATAGGTTCTTGTGGCATTATGAAGATAACTGCCTTAATCTTCTATTGGGCTTGATCAATACTGGCCAAGCCATCTTCAAAACATAAGGTCAAGAATATCCCACTTCATGATGCCATCGCAGAGCTTCATTTCTAGATACCACTTCATGGGAATTGTGTCCAAAGTATGGAAGAATAGGTGTACCCACTCTAGTTGTGGTTTTGTCCCCTAGGATTTAGTCCACTTTGCTACGTGATTGCACAAGTCATCCTTCCTCCTATATTTCTTAGTCAATGTAGTGTTAAGGAGCCCAGATTGTAACCTCATAATTCTTCTGTAATCCAACCATCCATCAAAGTTATCCTTGTGCATATACCACCATCATACAGGCGTAGCATGCAGTTCCAAATATAATGCTTGTAAGTGGTGATCCTCATGGAATTCATGCTTAAATGCATCCAAAAAATTATCCACATCAGTTAAACCATCATAATAAAGTAAATTCCTAACCTCTAACGAAACACAGCACAATGATTTCATCATCATATTGCATCACGGCATGGATACTTCATGCAAACAATTCTCCCAATGTTTAAACTCTTCATCTGAATCATAGGTGCATGAACTCTCCTGGTCCCATGCAGTCCATCCATTTGTTGTTGGATTGATCTAGTCCTAGTTTCACGTTGTTATTTTATAGATCTGGTCTAGTTCATCCTCACTTTCTTCATAATCACGGATTGGTTCAGTGTAGCGCGCTCCTTTTGTAGGGTCCAACGAAACTACAACTCGAAGTGATTTCCTTTCAAATGACATTGTCCTCTTCTCCAAATTGATAACCGCATTCATGTCAATGGTTCAATGAATTCCCCAGAGCACAAGGTATGGATTACTGTCATCAACGATCTTTGTCACCTCAAATTTAGTCGCCATGCTCTCACCTTCTATATCAATTGTGGCTCCATATAATCATCCCATAGGCATGATCTTCTACTAGTTCTCCATTTTGGCCTAAATTGGAGACCACTGCAACATAGGTATCCCCATTCTTTCCCATGTTTACTCTGGAAAAATCTTCACATTAGACCTGAGATCCAAAATGACCTGGTCCATCTCATAATCTTTGATTTGACGGTGAGTCTCATCTCTCGCCCTATTCTCACCTTATGTTTGCCAATTTTTATTACCACCCGATGTCCATCAGGGGCATTCTATTTGCTAGTGCATTTGTTTATTAACTCCTGCAAACCTTCCATGGCTTTGTTATTGCATATCAGTTTTATGCAGGTCTCTAAAAACGTAGTAAGCACAGAGGGGTAAACCTCTATAGGTGTGCTAGTTTCTTGCACCTTATCCTGACTTCCTAAGGTGGATGCCTCTACAAAGCTTTTCTTGGCCTCCATAAATGTTTCCTTAGCACGCACTAGATCAAATCCCAGTTCCTCTTCTTGGGCCTTTTAGACCCATCTGTCATGTTCAGGTTAGTTATGCTTATCATCACCAGTCAATTTTCTGCTTCCCAGCACTATATTCATGCTTCGATCTTCCTCACAGGGCTCAACTATCATCACCTGTAAGTTCTGCATAGGTTGTTGAGGATGCGCCTTCTTCTACTACATCCTAGCTATCATCACCAAGCATTATTCTATAGTGTGGTCAAATTGGCTGCAATATTGACATCATGAGCATGTCTGGTTCTAAGACTCCCACACGTAGTGCCTTGGTGTCCCACAGTTGGAACAAATAACCTGACCCTAGCCTCTAGAAGGCCCTCCTCCTCCTTGGCTTCCTCCTCTAACCTGATATCCTCTGTGTGCTACTCCAGTGCCCTGCTCTGGAGGCTGAGTTTCTTCTTTCATCCGGTATGTAGGTGTCATTTCCTCATCTGTTCATAGATTCGACGGTGGCATGCATTGTGGCCCACCAATTTTCAGAAGGTGAAGAACAACTGTTGTGATGCCTGGATTAACTTCTGAAGTAAATTGAAATTATCCATCACATGTTGTCCAACAACCTAACAAATAGCGCACTATAGCATAGTCCCCATGCTCGGTCCTGCTAGATCTTCTCACCTCAATGGATTTTTTCCCCCTCATGTAATATAATTCATGAATATGGAGCAGTGGTCTTTATCGTGCCTCTAGCTCTTACAATTCAAACACCAGATTTCTGCGTGCACCTCTAGTTTAGTCTCCTTATCTTTCTTCAAGCTCAAAAATTCTAAGTAGAGGCTCTGTAACTGAGAGTGAATCTATTGCACCCCTAAGGTCGCATCCTAAATAACCATTGCATGCAACCTCAATTTGATTTCCAAAGATTCCGCCCATGTTACTATCTTATGTTGTGATAGAGAAATATGTAGGTGGGGCAAAAGTGAAGCTATAAACCATTCATGATGCTGAATATCTGTGAACGACATGTTAGCTTCTCAAATCACACATTTCAACCTTTGATCTAATTCCCAAGGCATCTTGTCAACCTTCATCATGATTTCCTTAAATCCAACTATTGGCTGCGAGTCAGACTTAGGCTTACTAAACTCCTTGCTTAAAGCAGACTTAGTCTTTGCTAGTGATACCAGAGGATTATCAAAACAATAATTAATATACCAAGTTAGCACACAATGTTGTAGAGTTGTAGCCAATTGTGCCTTCTATATATTGTCATCATTAATCTCCTCCACTGTGCACACAACATTCGAAACAAAACAGAACTACTTTGTATCATCACTCTCAATGCCTTTGAAAATCGCCAACTTCATTTTGTTCGACATGTTGAATGGTGGTGGTGGTGAAGGTGTGGGAGAAGGTGCATGCGGTGGAGGTGGAGGTGGAGGTGGAGGTGGAGTGGATGGATGATGTGTCCATGAGAGAGCCCTTGTTATCAGCTAGATAGCACTCGACGGTGAGGTCTGTGCCGCTCCCTCGTCATCGCTGGAAGGAGGTCTAATTAACAAGCTATATTCAATACCTAATCTCTCTCAATCTCTGAAGAGTTTTCCACTTCACGTAGCTCCAAACATCAAGGCAATGGCATAACCCATTTTTCACATAACAACATTTTAATCCTAATATTCAAAGATCTTAAATACTTACATCGCAGTCCTTTGAAAAATCGTCGCTCCACTTCACTATAATTGATTGAGGTAACAACTGTGAATTTTGTAACAAATCCTCCTATAATTCGATCGAGATGGTAATCGATAGCCTGCATGATCTTTTCTTCAAAGGATTCTAATCATCATACTATTTCTAGAGTCCACATTATTGGAATATCAATCTTCCATATTCCCTAGTTGGCTTTCAATTAGCTAACCACTCATATATTTCAATGGGAAAAGCACAGAAGAATATCTCGTGTATCTTCGTGTATAGGTACCTATTCAACCATTGTTCCTTTGATAGGCGTGGATTCCTATTTTCTTGTGCCGTGAACTCATGAATCTTCTGATCCAACCACTTTTCAATTTCTTTGTTGGTTGGATTCCATTGATGCGACATCACACATCTCTTTCAAGTAGATCTTGGTCCCCACAATAGAACCATTTGTTGGCATATGGGGTCCTGACCCATGTTCATATTTAGTTGCACCAACCAACAAACCCCTACACTACTAGCCCTTTCAGTAATAACCTGTGTAGTGCAGGCTGTAGCCTCACCCGAAGTAGTAGAGGGCGATGCAATAACTAGGTTTCTACATCCAGAGATGACTGTGATGTTTTTTTATTACCTCAGATCTACCTTCATGCAAATCGATAAGACTTTAGGACTCAATACTGCAACTCTACTAAAATATCCTTCAGACCTTCACGAAGGTCTACTATCAGCCTTTGTAGACCCTTATCAATTTATTTATCCACTTACATGCTTAGATAACAATCCTAAATTAGTGTTCGCACATATCTACTTATGGTATTTAGTAGATATAATGGAATTCATCTTAGTCTTCATGAAAGTATTTAACATGCATTTCATACATTTATTAAGACTTATTCAAGAGAATTGCACATCATTAGATCAATATTTCATAAACACATTATTCATCCACAACATATATCGTAAACAGAAGAAAATAGAGATAAACATATATACATAGGATTTCTTCGGTAACTTTGTTTATTTATCTTCAATTCATCTTTACAGAATCAAAACTACCCTGCACACTCAGCTGCGGACTCTACCTAGGCCTTTGTGCACTCAGTTTTAGAGTCTTTCTCTCCTATTTGTCCCACTTCTTTTTGCTATCAATTCTCTTCTATTGAGCCAATACATCTCAGATTATTCCTTAGAATCTCTAATACACACCTATTTATAGCCTTTTACATACAATCCCATGGTCCGTGTACCATGGGTCGATCTCAAAACGACTCAAATTTTACATAAAAAAGGGGCTAAAACCCTGTGAATTCTAATCATCTACGTGCTCCGCATCCACAAATCGTGGAGACTTTACATTATTGACAAAAAATACATCAAAATTTGGGTTATCTTAACCCCAAAACTGACCCAGGGGACCCCATCCCAACATACTTGATGTTAAGAAGAAAAATAAAATTATTTTTTAAAATGCTTGTCTCATGGGTTTCATGAGCAAGGAATTTTATTTTTAGTAATGGATCCCATTGAGAGCCGTTAGGATTGGTCAAAAAATCAAAGAGATTTAATGTCATATATGAAGGACACTTCTTTCACATATTACATTTTTTTATGAATCATTAAATGTATAAGGAGGCCCTCCAAGACGAAGAAAAATATCCTCCTACGAGTCAACTACAAGATGGAATAAATAATCTTCACCAAAAGATATGTCGGCTCACCCTCTCTCAAGTTGGCTTATTATGGAGGCTCTAACAACTATAAATAGGGAAACTTGACCTCATTTCAAAGACAAAAATTTGGTGAAGGAGGTATGAAATCAAGGTGTGCAAATATCACTTAGAGGAGAGCCCAATCATCAGCAAAGAAGGTAAGGAAGGAGAATGAAATCCTCTGTATCATTTGGTTTTATGTTTGTGTCAAATTGACCTCACAGAAGTAAAGGGACTATGTCTATTGCCAAAAAGAAGGAAATTTTGCAGTCTTATTGGAAGGTTAAGTCAAGGAGGAAGAAAGGGTATATTACAACCTGAGTTATGAAGGAAGAGACATCCTACTAAAAATAAGGAAAAAAAAGTCATCGGATAAGGTCATATGCATGATTTAGGGTTTTGGAATTATGGTAAAATATTGCAGACTTAATTCAAGGAGGTCAAAATAAGCGAAGGTATGATGCAGAAGAAAGCCGAGGTTGAGGACAAGTTGAGAAGGAGGAAGGAAGGTTGACTATCATTGACTAAGGATCTCATCAAGGAAGATTTGTGTCTTGGTATTTGAGTGGAAAGTAGGTCAAGGGTATTAGTCTTGGTATTCATCAATTGAAGTCTCTATAAGAAGAATAATTTGGTTGGGTTTTCCTCTGAGGTCGAAGAGGTTTTAGCCCTGGATGATATCCTATATTTTGTGTCCCTTATCTCTTTATCATTTGTGCTTTGATAGTTGTTTTATGAGGAATAACACTATAATAAAATAATTAAAACAATATCATAGTCTAAGAAGTAAAAATCATTCATAAGTAGTTATCAATAGTGAATAAATCACATAATATTAATGCCCTATATTTCTCAGCATGGTTTCAGAGCTAAGGTGACTAAGTCAAGGAAGGGAATCCTATGAAGGGACACTCATTGATCAAACCTCGACAAA
>APFE031590226.1:327049-360318 GCA_000404065.3 Pinus taeda | reverse complement strand
GTGGTGAGCTTGTTCAAATATGTAGAGATCGTGTCGCCATTTTCACACTTGATCTTACGAAGCTTCTCTTTCAACGCCAACTTCCTCTAATCGTTGTTGTTCTGATATAAATCTTTCAATGTTTTCCACATCAAAAATGGTGTCTCCTTCCCATGGAGGCTCGAGACAATGTGGTCTCGAACTCCCTCTAGGAGGATTCTCCTTATTCTAGCCACACATTTCTTCCATTCTGCCAGTTGAGTAGCATCAGTTGGCTTGGGGACTTCTTGCTTAATAAAGTCCTTTAGACCGTTATCCTCTAATACTGCCTCCATGCGATCCTTCCAGGCTATATAATTCGAGTCTTAAACCATTGAACGCCATAGGTGAAATAGAGATGTGATAAGAACTCGATTTCTATATTCAGGAACCAAACTTTGAACTTCTCCTTCTTGTATATTGTTCTTCGCCTTGATCACCTTTGCTCTGATACCATGTAGAAATTCCCACTGTAGATCAATAGATTATGCAATATACTAAAACACAATACAAGATCTACTTCTACAACACTTTGCGGAAGCTTAATCGAATTGAGCATGATCAAGAGAACACATATAACTGAGAATGAGAAATCAATCACATATAACACAAAAGAAATATCACGGGGAAATCCTTAGCCTAAAACCCCAACCCTGTATTATCATACAAGTAGAAATATTATTCAAGTTACAAAAATAATCAGCTCTCAAGCTATCCTGCTCTATCTGCAATCAAACAATACAACGCACAGACTGAATAGACACTGTATATGTCCTCCTCAAGCCCTCCAAACCTCCTATTTCCTTGCGCATTTTTTCTTGCAGTCCAATGATGTCACATGTGTGAATTGGCCTTATCACACTCACTAAACCTGAAGAAGTAACTACACAATCCTCAAGGAAAGAATTCCTTCTGCGTGCAAGGAATATTCTAGCAACTGATAGTACACTGCCCCTCCATCGGGTCTCTGTCTGAACTGACATGCATGAGTTATTTATGAGAGAATATTTAGTTATCTGAAGTGCAGTAGTTACATGCATGCAAGTATTAACTATTTGAACTTACATTAATTCAACAAACTGTTTGAATTAATCTAACTGGACTTGACTCAGTTAACTAAGTCAACTAATTACAACTCAATATTACAACTCATCCTTATCTATTTAACTGATGGATAAATTCCTCAATTAATGGAGAAATTGTTGCATGTCCCTACATAGACTTCAAGTTTGATTTTCCTTAACTAATTAACTCAAGATGAATTAATTAATTATTTTACAAACTACTGCTAAGATCAAATTTGAATTTTACTTAACTATTTTAGTATAGGGACTGACTAAAATAGGAAGGTATCCTGAAATTCTATTTATAGAATGTTATTTTTAGCACTTCCATTTTCCATCCATTGTTTCTAATATCAACACTGGCTGAACTACTATTTATAGCAGTACTATTTTTAGAAATTCTATTTTTAGCATTTCTTGTTGCTATTTTCAACACTTCTTGTTAGCGTCTAAGTGCATTAACTAGGCGCACCAAAACAATTAATTCATTTAACTCCCTTATAAAATATCATGCTACCCTTCAAACTCCATTTCTCCCATTCTCTTGCAAAAGTGTTGGTATCATTCAGATTCTATCGGCTAAAAGGCACTTGCTACACCAGCAATCACTAGTTTCCAGTAATTGGATACACCTGTCTACAAATTCATAGTTCAACATCTCCTCGTCCAAAGGAAAGTCAAAATTAGTGGTGGAAAGCCAATGTTTCTGCCTGTAGTGAATTTAGACGAATTTCCCCTAGTTGACAAGAAATACAAAATCTCTGAAACCCAGTGTGAGTTCGATCTTTATGAACTCCAAAACTTGGTAAATTAGAAGTTTTTATATGATAGTGATGAATTGAACATATGGGACTCCTTCCAACCCCAATTCGTCTTTCCTCAGACCCATTTCTTCTTGGAATTTGTTACATGGTGTCATTTAAGGTATTTACCTAGTCAGAGGGCCGAAATTTCCCAAAATAATGAAGTATTGCTTATTGTCACTCCTGAATCAATATGTCAAATCCTTCAAGTTAAACCTATAGCTCCTTTTCATCCTTTTTCTATAGATTCTCTCATGGAGATCTATTAGAAAATCACATTCCCTCAAAGAACCAAGATCTTTGAATCATTTTTACCAGAGAACTTTGATTTACCAAGAACCAATCCGCCCTACTCTTCAATATTTCCATAAATGTCTAGGCAAGTAATCTCTATGGTTTCATGTCTATTAGGTTACCCTAGTGATCAATGGGTTGATGAGGCAATTCTAGCATTTTTATCAGTATTTTCAGTAGGTGATAAACCATCGCTCATTTTCAACTACAATCAATGTTTGGCAAAGAGCATTCATGATCATTTTTCGAAGTTTTCCACTGAAGGTGATTTTAAGCATCAATCAATCCTTGTGTATTTATTTCTATTTTTCCAAGAAATAGATTCAAATTTCCACTACAAAAATTAGATGCACAGGGGAATCCTCAGCCTCTTATTCATTGGACTTCATTGGTAAGAAAGAACACATAGGAGGATTCTTTCAATGATTATGTAAATCAGTTTTTAGATATGACATTATGTCTTCTCAACAGTGATATTATACTAAGAGTTTCACTTGAAATCAAAACAATTCTTCACCTCTCGAGAAAACTAAGATTGGAGACTAGTACCTCTATTAGAACTACATAGAAATCGGGGTCTATGGGTGTGAGCTTCCTCCCTATAGGTTGTCAAAATTTGTACCAATCAAAATTTTTGCATTGGATATATCAAAAAAATGATGAACATGGATGATCTACATTTTTTATCTAGCAAGGAGAAATCTCTTTTTAAACTAAAAGCACGGATTGTGCCATTTATTGTCAACACTAGAGAAGCATCAAAGGAGGTAGATCTTCTCTTGAAACAAATGAATTTCAAATTGAGCTTCACCTAGTCTTATGATCCCTTAGGGATTATTTCTAAGTTAAGAGTCGAACATAAGACTACACCTTATGCACATACACCCAGGCCAAAAATAGAATAGTATGAAAATCAAGAGGAGTGGTAGGATAACACATTACAAGAGGCAGAGGAACAAATTGATATTCAAATAACTTCATATACTCCATTTCCTCAAGAGAAAGAGACTAAGATGCCAAGAGATGTCTCCTTTAGTTTCATAAATTCAGAAGACATACTTCCAAGTGTTTAAAAGAAGAAAGAAAACTAATACTCGGGAGGAGCCTTTTCAAGGAGAAAGTTCAAAAGAGCATGCAACAATGATATTAATAAGTTCTCATATTTCTACCTTTCCAAGGATTGATGAGATTTCCACAGATTCTCCTATATAATTTATTTCTCAGGGTACAAAATAACATAACATTTTTGTTAGGTACAAAGAAATTAAATGAAAGAATGAAGCATTGAAGGCCACCACATATTTTGAATTCTGGAAACAAACTTCTACTACCCAACATAGACTTCTATCTACACTTGATACTGAAAAGGGACAATTTTAGTTACCTTTCTTGGAACCCAAAGTTCCAGTCCCTAGAGGTGCAGAAGATTATAAGAACTCAGTTTTTGCTTTTGACACCATACATATTCATGCCATTGATCAACTTTGATATATTATACTTTGACCAACTTAGCTATGGCAACTTTAAAACTACAAGCTTCACTGAATAACATTCATTCACAGTTAAAATGGAGAAAATGTCATCCCTAACTAAAGATACTAGAATTAATTCATTAGAAGAATTGGTAATAAAATTAGGATATGATCCTAATGATGTTAAATAAGCTAAAGAAATGATCAAGAACTGATCAAACTGCAAGATTGGCCGAAATCTGCTTGCGATCAACTGTTTTCACCTTCCAAGGAATATATTATGAGCAGACATCTGGAGTGGCAATGGGATCACCCCTTTCGCCAATCGTGGCCAACTTATACATGGAATACTTTGAAAAGAAGGCCCCGGAATCTTACCCTTTGAAGCCAACATGGTGGAAGCGATTCGTCGATGATACCAATATAAAATGGACACATGGTAAAATAGAGCTTGACAAGTTTTTCATTCACCTAAATTCCATCTCTTCAGAAATAAAATTTACTATGGAGCTTGAAGAAAACATGAGCATCCCATTTTTAGATGTTCTCATCATCAGAAAAGAGGATGGCTCCCTAGGGCATAAGGTTTTCAGGAAGTCAACCCACACAGAAAGCTACCTCCACGTTGATTCCCACCATCACCCAGCCCAGAAATTTGGTGTTCTAAACACTCTTGCTATCAGGGCCCTTCAAATTTCTGACGCTGAGCATCTGAATGAAGAAAAGAAGCATTTGGTCTCAACCTTCAAGAGTATAGGCTACAAAGAAAATGAGATTAAAAGAGCCATAGAAAAAGTCGAGAAAAGGATGTTATCTCATGAACCTAAGGCTCAAGACCAACCTCAATGTGGTAGGGTATTTCTACCTTATATTCATGGTGTTACAGATAAGATTGCTAAAATCCTAAGGAAGAAAAACATAAACACGCAATTCACAGCACCTGGAACCATTAGGCAAGGTATGAGATCTGTCAAGGATAGTATTGATAGACGTCAACTTAAGGTAGTCTATAAAATACATTGCTCATGTGGTAAGAGCTACATTGGTGAAACAGGTCGCTCCCTACAAACCAGACTCAAGGAACATGGTGTTGATATTAAGAATGAAAGGTCTCGTACTTCGGCCCTGGCAGAGCACTCCTAAAAAACTAAACACCATGTCTGCTTGAAAAGCACTTCAATTACCGCCAGGGAAGAACAACATCATAGGCGAAAGATTAGAGAAGCTCTTGAGATTATCAAACACCCGCATAATCTCAATAGAGACAATGGTATGGAGATTAGTGGAAATTGGCTTCCCCTAATCAGAGAAATTAAGGTCACCAATACTTCTTAGGTCTAGCATTCTGTGATAAAATTACCTCTCGCCCCGCCCCTCTTTCAAATCTCAGTAAGTTAGTAACCCCGCTATATTAATCTAAGTATAAGAATAATAATAATTAACACATAATTAATCATTTACAATAGTAATTATGATAATAACTATTACTATTATCATTAACTATTATTATAAATCATGATTTAAAAATTAATTAAAATCTATTAATTAGTTAAACTTATTATAAAATTGAACATTTACTATTTTAATTATTAATATTAATTATTAGGTCTTGATATTAATTATCAATTATTATTACTAATAATTATTAAGTATTAACTATTTTATTGATTCTTAATATTATAATATCAATTTTAATATAATAATTATTATTATCAATACCAATTCATTTTAAATAGTTTTGAATAATTTTAATATTAATACATTACACTAATAATTCCTAATAATACTATTCATAACAAACATAATAAAAATTGTACTTAACATATATTATATTTATTAAATATAATAATTGTTAAATATTAATATTATTACAACATACTAGGATTATATACTTAATATTAATATTATGAAATACGATTTTATATTATTAATTATTATATTAGAATAATAATTATTATTAATAATAAGGGACAATTAATTTAATAATTATTTTATATTAAATAAAAGTAACATTATTAAAATATTATATTAATTTAAAAATTAATATTAAATTAAGAAGTAACAATTATTAAGTATTTATAATTAATTCTTAAAAAAATAATATAATTTTAACTATGATAATGATCACATAATAATATTTTATATTAATTTAAATTAATTAATTAGCTCATCATTAATTAATCAAAATTATTTTTCAAAAAAAGAAAGAACCAGCATTCCTCTCAATTACTCTCTTCTATTATTAATCAAAAATTATTATTCAAAAAAAAGAGTCGACATTCATCTCAATTTTCCCTCCTCATTACTATTTAATCTCTCCATTAAGCTCTTCTTCTATCAAGCATTCAAGTTGTCCCGATGTGGATCCCGATTGAGATTTGAAACGTTGGCAGAAAATGGTTCTTACTGTGGATTCTCGGGTAACAAAGTCAAAAGATATTTAAGCATTAAGGAAACAGCTAAAGCTTCCTACTACATAACATCCACAAGCGAAAGAAGTTGGTTAATTGGAGATAGAAAAATAGAATATGTTCAAAATGATAATTGAACAAAATCTCGAGATACAAAAAATGGAAGTTGAAATGGAGACACTATTAAAGGAAAAAGAACAATAGCTTGATGTTTCAGCAACTATCTCCATAGCAACATCTATTGCAGTTACTTCAACAACAGGGACTCCTATTTATCAAAAGCCATGGGAGACTTAACACTAAAGGATTAAGAGATTGAGAAATTAAAAACTCTACTTTAGAAGCTCCAAGAACAAAAGATTAAGGTTGATAATGCATATTTGTCCGAGTTGTAGAAAAGTTATAAGTTGACTTAGCAAATAACAACTTATGAAAATGAATCTGTAATTGCTTAGACCATTGCTCATGACGAAAAAATATTTGGATTAATATTAATGAATCAATTACTGAATTGTGGTCATCAATTGAGATTATTTTTGAACACGAAGAGTTGTTACAGGAATCAAAGGAAGCAGTGGAAAAAGTAAAAGAAGAACCCAACCACAAACTAGGAGATGGTACAAAAATAATCAAGGTTCTGAATTCCAAGACATAAGAAGAGCTTGAAGAATATGGTATTGAAGATAGAACTAAAGGTGTCTTAGAGGTGAGAATGGTACATACTAAAAGAAAATTAATGCTACAGCTGGAGAATAAATGCCATAATTTAGAAGTCCAAATTAAAAAGTTTTACAGAAAATTTAATTCATTACATGTAAAAAGACTTCCAAGTCTATACGGTATAGGTGATAAATTAATTTCACTGGAAGATTATCAGTACAGATTGCATGATATAACAATAGATAAAACTATTTTTTCTAAAATCAAAGGAACCATCATTGGAAAGGCTTTCATGGAAGGTCTTAGTTATGATTTATTAATTCAACATGAGATCAAGCATCTATTCATAACTAAGCTTACTTTTGAGAAATACACTGAAGTGGATGAATCATAGATAAAATTATTAAAAGTTTCTATTCCTAATGAAAAATACAAGACAAGTTGTGTGAATTCATCAAATGAGAGACAACTACTTTTCAGCAGCAGAATACCAAGTTTTCAAGGACAAAGAATAGATTTCCAGGAACAAGAAATAGAATAAAAACTTTATATCTCCATTCACCTGCAACCGTCCTCGAATTATGTGCAAGATGTCAAATCAGTGCAAATTTCCAAGATTGGTGGAGCAATGTTTAAGTGTTCTTTTGCGTTAGAACAATCTCTCACTGTGACTACTAAAATGATGTTTAGAAAATAAACCTTCAAAATAATGTAAACTTTGAAATGGGAACTGATATGGTTACCTGTTTCGTTGAGGTAGCAAAAAAGTCAACCGATTTTGAAAAGTCATGGTGCAGTATACATTTTTTTTTTCGAAGCATATTTTTGACACTTCAAATTTTCTTATTTATCAAATATAAATATTCGTTTTTAAATATTAGTGATTTTCATGCTGATTTTGAAACGTGTTGATGCAACATCAACTCTTTTTTTAAGAGGACTTATTTTTGACACTTTAAAACTTTTAATGTATTAAGTGTGGATATTTTTTTTAAATGTTACATTTTTGACACTTTAAAAATTTATGTCCATTTTTTTTTTAAATCATAATTACTTAACAAATTTTCTAGTTTTCTTAATTTTCTTTTTTTAAATGTTGATTACTTAAAAAAATGCAAATATTAAAATTATTAGCCTCACTCTCTTAAAAATCAATTATTAAATTAAATAAATAAAATCATGAGAATTCTTCAAACTTGGGAGTCTAGTTTGGATGAGAGATTCTCTCCAACTAGCTCTCCTAAATTAGTGTGTAAGTTGAGAAATTGTCTCAACCAAGTGAGTCTAAGATAAACGCACTGTCTGAAGACCACTTACTCATGTATTTAAATGTATTATTAAATTTTTTTAATAATTGAGCATGAGAGACCACATGATGGCTCTTTGCCTTTTCCGCTAGTTTAATTTTTGTGTATTAATTTGTTGTGCATATGATTATATGGCTTTGTGATTCTTCTTCATGTGGTATCAGAGTAACGGATCCACAGACACCCCATTCAGCGCCAATGCTTGGCAGTCAAGCCAAGTAAGAAGAGCGAAACAATCGTCATAAGCCACAAGGAGGCAATGATTGGGCGGTGTCCTGTAATCCACTGACGGGCATATCACCTTGGCCTCCATTGTTAACTTAATGAGATAGCGGTGATAAACTAGAGAGGCGGCTGATCCAATGCAGAGACCCCCTTCGTGAAAGTACAGAATGATCGAAATTCTTGTTTTTTATCTACAACCTCGAAACGAGGGAGGTAGAAACGAACGGAGACACCAGTTTGAGGATCCAACACCACATCCTTTATTTGGTTTATTTTTGTAGTAGCGTTCCTTCTCCCAACCAATATGACAGTTATCTTATTCAATTGACCCCGCTGTCTTAACATCGTAGAACTCTGTCTCGGCCTGTTTGTCGTTATATATAGTGTATATATCAATAGATCTCTTAAGATACTCGCATGCAGAGCTAAGGGAGCGAGAATTAAGGGGATTATGTGCTCATAGATGTCGACTGTTTTGCTGAGATTGAAAATTGAAATTGTTTTTGGCTTTCCTCTTCGGCTAGAAGCCGTCAGATTGGCGGTGAAGTTAAAACCTGCTTCGATGTCCTGATGGTCAGACACTTCATTGCTAGGTTTTATTGGACATGATTTCAATCAAAGTTGTGATTTCCGTTCTTGGGATGCAGATAAGTCGACAAAATTCTCTGCAAGCAATGTTAAGTACCTTTATGTTTGCCCCAAAAGAAAATCCAATTGTTTGTCGCGCTCTCGATTCTTTCTTTCTTCAGTCTCCTGCAGGTGCTTATAAAGCTCTAGTTTTTTAATTTTCATCCAAAACTTCCCAACATATTTTGCAATGTTACTGGCCAACCTCCGAGTACGCTGCTCCTCCTCCTTTAAACGCTTCTCTCCCCTTGAATCCTGGTCTAGTCTCTAATTGAATACCATGGGCCTTCTCTGGTCGAAACTGAGCAACTGAGATGAAATTCTATAATTTCTCTAGTCTCTCCAAAGGAAGTGCCGGGAGAGAGAGCATACTGCTAGGGACCTGCAAATTGAAGGCCCAGACAAAAGGCTTCTTGCCACTTTCACAATCCTTACAGGCTTCTTCTAGAGCCCGCTTCACATGACCCTCGGATTTCCTGAAACCCTGGAGCCGTTGATAGAAGCTTTCATAACCCCAACAACCCCATCAATTTTTTCCACACGATCTTCAAATTGCTCACTGTACAAGTTACGGAGTCATCAGATCTAGAATCTCTAAAATTTCTTAAGCGGAAGGCTATTTTGCGTCAGAATATAATCCTAGTTTTGTATCAATGGCTCCCATCATGCTCCGTAAACATTTATTTGATGGATCAGCCTTGGGATCTTTGGCTTCGCTAGAATTTCTTCACTGAGGGTTTGCTTGATTTGGTTGAGGATTGGTTGGATGTGAAATCAAAGGAGTGGTTTTTTGCGTTTGGCAACAGCAGTGAAGATGAAGGATTGGCTGTGGATTGATTGTGTCAGTTTTTGCCTGATTTACCATTTGTTCAGTGCTGGAGTGTTTTCATTATTCAAAATTGGAAGAAGAGGAGAAATACCATTTGAGAAAACTAGGCAATCTATGTTTGAACATTTCGAGCTTGTTTGAATGCCTATGGAAAGCAAAGTTGTATGAAGATGCGGTTCAAGGGGAATCACTTGACTTGAATTTCCTAGTTTGAAAGCTTTTTGTTACTTTAAAGTTTTTTTGTGAATAAAATATTTTTTTTTATATTTGGAGTTATAAGGATGAAAGTTCCACTTAATTTAAATTTTAGTGAAATGGTAAATTGTTGGAAGAGATAAGGTTTGCTACCATTTTGTATGAGAAGAAAATATTATTTTTTTTGTGCAATGTTAAGGTGAAATTATTCTTTTGTAATATTGAGAGTGAAAGTGAAAGTCATTATTGTAATCCAAAGTATTTTTTTACTTTGAGAGCGATTGAGTCAGTGCAGGAAGTTTTTGAAGACAAGTTGCTTCAAGCATTTGTAAGCTTGGCATTCTCATTGTTTGAAGAATTTCATTCACGATGTTATGAATGTGAAGGTTCATGTAATTCACTACTTAATAAAAACATATCTTTTTTGTGGTGCTTGTGTCCTAGATCCACCCGAAATTTAATAAGGGGATGTTAGGTACACCGTGTGCAATGAATGTGTGTGCATGACTTGTATTCAAATTCTCAAAATGCTCTCTTTGTATTATGCTTAAACAAATACATGCACATAAGCAATCTTAAGCATAATAACGCTTAATCAAGCTTCTGTAATCAAGCTTAAGTACACAAGCACTAAGCGTCACATCATCAACTTGATAAGATGATCTTCTAAGCAAGCACATTTCACATCATGTAATCAAAGCAATCAAGTTAAGGACGCTACAAAATCAAACATTTCAAGCCAAGACAACGTCAACATCATCAACATTTTTTGTATCAATTGCAAACATTTTTTAACTGAATTGTACGGGTGCATTCTCGGTTGTAACCGACACCCTAATTTGAATTGATAAGGTGAATACATTAAGTCAAGTAAGTCTTCAACTGAGTCATCAAGATTGAACTTGAACATTTATCATTTGGGTACATTTTCGACAATATTCAACACCCTTCGTTTGATCACTCAAGAGTGTGAGTTCAAACAATTATTGTTAAAACAAGTTCAATCGAGCGTGCAACAAGCAATCAAACATCAAGCAAGCAAGTTCTACAAATCCAACAAGTATTAAAAGCAAACGAGCGTGAATTCCAACAAGTTCACATGGCGAAAAGCATTCAGTTGTTAAAGATGTTTAACAATTTGATCCTCTCAACTGCTGAAGACATGGTACAAATCAACAAAACCACTATCGCTGACATTCAAGTGCATATTCAACATGCACATGAAACAATTGAGCTCCTTCAACTGGAGTCACAACTGTAGAGAAATGAGTTGCAAGAGAAGCGTGTTGCTTCCAAGTCTTTGACCAATCTAGAGACAGCTGATCATTCGAATTCATTCATCCAACTAGCTTCAAGTGTTGAAGTTGTTCCAGTTCAACTTTCTTCCAAACCCTTCATCCAGCCATGGGAAGAAATTCAAAGTAATCGAAATTGACACAACTTAGGATATGTCAAAGATAACGACAACTTACATATCCCTGATTATTCAAAGCCCATTCAGTTCATCAATGCAAAATTACTTGAACAAATCACCTCAGCAAGTTCTCAGCAACTTGCAGACCGACGTCCATGCATACAAACTGAAGTTGCAGACAAACAGAAATGCACACAAACTCAAGTTGCAGACAAACCGAAATGTTCTCATTGTCAAAGAACCGGTCATCTGGAAAATCAATGTTTTGATCTTCATCCCTGTAGCCATTGCGGCAAGTCAAATCATAGATCAGAGAAATGCTACAACCAACGACAGTCAGCTAGATTGAAAATAAACTATTCATGGATTGATCCCTGGGAATGGTCATCCATAGCCAGAATATTGTCTAAGTTTTACAATCGAATTCACTCACACATCTTGGGGCCAACAGTCAAATGAAGATGGTACTCTCGTGCAGTTGAACGGGGGAGTACACCAGTGAAATACTCCTCCACCTATGGGGGGGAGTTTCAGATATATTTTGGAGAAGATTTCCTCTCCTTTCAGCTGACAAAGGGGGGAAAATGTCAATGAAATTGACAAGTGGTTGTCAGACTGAAAGTCTCAACAACATTAGTGAAGCAGCCAGTGGGCATCTTCATTAGCCAGTGGACGATCATCATCAGCAAATACGCCAGTGGGCGTTCAACAAATTGTGTTAGTGGACACTGGATGCCAGTTCTTTTTTTCAAGCAAAGGATAGTCCGATCCTTTTGTGGCTTGGCACGTGATGGAGATTTCAAGCGACATTCAGAGATGAATCAATCATGCAACTGACTCAGGGTCTCTTCATATTGTAGTTTCTTCAACATTTAGCTTTGGCGGTTTTTTAGGCAAATGTTTTTTGAGGTTCAACTTGAGAACTTGGACGATGGTTCCTTGTTCGTTTTGGATTTATCATTGGGGGAGGGAATGTTAGTCTCACTCTCTTAAAAATCAATAATAAATCCAATTATTATATTAAATAAATAAAATCATCAGAATTCCTCAAACTAAGGAGTCTAGTTTGGATGAGAGATTCTCTCCAACTAGCTCTCTTAAATTAGTATGTAAGTTGAGAAATTGTCTCAACCAAGTGAGTCTAAGATAGACGCACTATCTTAAGACCACTTACTCATGTATTTAAATGTATTATTAAATTTTTTGAATAATGTGAATTACATTAGCATGAGAGACCACATGATGGCTCTCTGCCTTTTCCGCCAGTTTAATTTTGTGTGTTAATTTGTTGTGCATATGGTTATATGGCTTTGTGATTCTTATATATATATATATATATACACACACAAAAATGTATAAAAAAAACAAAAAACAAAAACAAAAAACCTAGAAAAATAGATTAAAAATATTTTTAAAAAAAGCCCCTAAAAAACAAAAAATACTTGAATTTAAATAAAACAATACAGTCCGATTTTGGGAATTGAATTGCCACCGCCCGTGGGGGTGCGACCCTAACCATCGTGGCTGCACAGACCTCGCCCCCACAGGTGGCGGCAATGGTGCAGCTCCGTCGCCCAGGGTTGCACCCCTTCAGACGGCCAGGCGACAGTAGTCCAATCGCCGCTTGGCCGCCCATGTGGGTGCAATTTTTTTTTTGGTAAGTTTGAAATATATATATATTTTTTAAATTTTAATTGTTTTTTTTTTTTTTTAATTAGCATATTTGTTTTTTAGGTTTTTTTTAATCTAATTTAGTAGTTTTTTTTTTTTTTGGTTAATTTTAATAGCTTCTTTTTTTTTGTTCTTTTTTAATCTCGTTTGATTTTAATTTTATTTAAATTTTAGTTTTTTTGTTAATGGTTTGTTAAATTTTGTATTTTTATTTACTAATTTTATAGTTTTTTTTTTTACATTTTTTATGTTTTTCTGCAATTATGTTTTTATTATTATTCTTTATATATATATTTTTTTAAATTTAGTATTTTTTATTTTTTATCTTTATAGGTTAATTTTGTTTTTTTTTTCCCCCGGATGCGGGTGCCAGAAGATCTCGGGAGGACGAGCCACATGGCTCCCATGTGATCCATCATGCGACACATCATGCAGATTAATGCCCCTGGCTCATCTGCCGTCAAAGCGTTAATAAGGCGGGGTGGTAGTTCAGGGCATTCATTGCCGGCGTGGGTGACAGGATGGCGAAGCTCGAAGGAAGAACCGAGCATTGGAATGGCATTATATACCTGGACGGCGATAGCATCAAGCCATTATTCCAAGAATTTCACTGTCAGTCGGGAATTGGCAGGCCGAGTACTCTGCTGTGGGGGAAAGCCTGGTGCTGGTCGAAGCGACTGCCATCCCAGGTTGCCCTCAAACTTGGCTCTCAGCACCTTGTTAATGCCACAGTGCGCAGAGGTTCAGTCACAGAAACTCGGAAGGCGAATTTTGAGGGAGGAAGGTTGCAGTCTGAGGCTTACCAAATCCTTTTGCAGGGGGCGAACAAACCAGCCATGGCTAGGCTTCGCAACAGGCATCCATGTCGGAGAGGATCAGGAAGAGGCACGAGTAGGGGACGTGGACGAGGAGGGGCTGACAGGGAGCATCACCATTGTTGTTGCCAATTCTGTCATCGTCGAGCCGGGGTCGCACCTCTACAAGCTGAGCAATTCGTGGAAGTCAGCGGAGCGAACTTGGAGGGGCCAGCCCTCCCGGCATTTGGGTCTGTGGTCTTCACCCTGGGGAAGATGGGAGATTCACATGGGGTCAGTGCGCACGTCTCAGTGCTCTTCACAAAAACACCTGAAGCAGTGGGCGAGGGATCACCTCCAGCAGGGGAAGCTCCTCCTCCAGACATACCAGGTCAAGAACAATCCTTGCTTCCTCCATCAATCGAGACCACGCCCTCAGGGAAGGCGGTCATGGTCGATCCCTCCACCTCCCAAGCAGCGATGGCTCCAGATGTCGCCAAATGGGCAGCCATATGGGAGGGCATTCCGGAAGGGCAAGGATGGTGTACAATTGAGGAAGAGAAGCCCCCCGAGGAGGCATAACCCTCCATTGCACGCCCCAGACAAGGCGACCCTCTCCCAATTCAGGTTCAGTCATCTGTTTCATGTCGTTTCTCGTAGCTCGGGTAAAATCCCGCTCTGGTTTTCTGTAATCACGGATAATTGTCTAGTCTGTAGCGTCTGTAGTGTCGGTTAATGTCTATGTGTCGGCTACCAGCTATTGCAATTAGGACAGAGAAGACAGCCCCTGCGTGGGCAGATTATGTTTTGAGTCTCAGTCCAGTCTTTTTGTCTTTTTTGAACCAGTCTAATGCCCCTGAAGGCCGCTCAGAAGATTCCTTGATGAATGACTCCCCTGCGTGGGAGATTTTGAATCGGCATGCTTGTTCCGTGGTACCCCAGTCGGCCATGGAGTTCATGATAAGTCCAGCTTCTCTGAATGTAATTTCATCTCTGTACATATAATAGAATTTTAGACTTTTTACCGAGAAAAAAAAAAAAAAATGTTTTTTTTTTCAAACATTTTTTTGATTGATTTTTTTTGCATTGTTTTTAATTTTTGTTTTTTCATTATTCTTTTGAAATTTTAATGTTTTTCGGAGTCATGATAAAATCTTTTACACCTTTATTTCAAAATGTTGAAAATTTATCCTAGAAAAAAAATGTTAGTCAAGCATCAACATTTTTCGTTTCCAAAGAGGTTTTTGCACAAAAAATTGGTTTTCATTGCCATTTTTAAAACATGTTGAAAATTTACCCTATAACCAAAGAAACAAAAAAATTGTTATTCCAACATCAACACTTTCATTTTTGGCATTGTTTTTCATGTTTTTTTTGGATTTTTTTTGCTAGAGTTTCTGTATTGAGTTTATAGTTCCCATTTCAAAGTTTATATTGTTTTAAACAAAGTCTAAGTATACTTGTGCGACTCTTTTCTATGGTTCTTAGGTCGAGATGTGATTGAATAAGAACCCTAACCAGTGATCCAAAAGGAAACTCGACACACCTATATGGATCAATATTTGTGGAGATTAACTCACACCTAAGGAATAATTTAAGCTCTCCTATCATTATCTTATACTCATATTCGAGATTTGAAACAATTAATTTGTCAATACATTTTGAGCTAAGGCCATTCTAAGATCTCATTATTTTATAAGTTAGTATGTTCTCTGATCTGTAATATTGCAAATTCAAGGGTTGATATGACTAAATTTTTGGTGCTTAGAAGCATTCTTGAAGATCACTCCCTCACCACAAATTGGGCAGCCTCTTTTCGACACCCCTCTATTGGTTGATGACTATTGGTGAATCCAAGTTGTCACAAGGTGTGAATTTATCTGAAGACCCTGAAGCATGTTTGCAAACTCTTGTTCCTAATCTGTACGTTGAAAAGTAACAATAGATGTGTTAACTGGTGGACACTGAAAAATATCCATTAATACCTTGACACTATGACATGAGTCCAAGCATTTATGCTGAAAGGAATACCCTTAAACCACAATTTAGAGATAAGTCTCAAAGAATCTTTATACTTAATTAATCTAAGTCTACTACCTAGGTATTGTTTGTGCATTTGATTGAAGTAGAGTTGTATGTGTTTCCTGTAGTAAGATCAATGGGTCAATATCACAGTGGAGTCATTCATATTTTCAAATCCTTGAGTAATACTTTAAGACTGTCATTGTTTTTTTTTCACAAGAACGGTTATGGGCTTTCATTAACTGATTGGCTAAAAGCCACAAATTCGGTTACAAAAGGAGGAGCAGATTTCAGCATGCCTTTCCAACAAGAGGAAGGTAGCGCCTACTCTTATCAGAATCCTCTTTTTACAATTGTTAAAGTGCACTTCTGCTGCTAGTTTTCCGAGCTGAAAGATACAAATGAATTGGTGCAAAAGAATGCAATAAAACATGACTCTTTAAGGGATTGGTTCCCAAATAATTTCCTTATCTTTGAGAATAGAACCGGCCTCTAAGTGGACTGCCTTGTTTGCCTCAATGTCTGCTGCTTTATTATTTGATCTTAGAATATGAAAGTAATTCAGATTTAGGGACTTTGTCATGCTTTTGATCCTTGTAATTAACCTTGCTAGTTGCAGATCCGCTGGATTAGAATTGTTCGTCACTGCTTCTATGATAACCTGGGAGTCTCCAAAGACATTTGCCTCCTCAAGTCCCAACTCTTTGAGTTGTTTGATACCTTGAAAGAGGGTCAACGCCTCAACTTGTATGCTTGTCATCTGGGTTAATAATGATCCCTCCAGCTCCAGCAATTCCTGGATTCCCTTTTGTTGCCCTGTCAAAGAAGAGAGAGGGAAGTGATTGATTGGCCAGCCAGGACTGAAAGTCTTCTTCATTTTTCCTAATTTGCCATTCTTTGAGGATTGGAGGGGAACTGTTCGATTCTTGAAATTTGAAATTGAGGACAATTCCCAAATCTATGTCTTGCTGACTTAGATTTGAATCATCTCCTTTATCTTCTAGCCACTCGACTCGCTGGCTTTTCACTGAGTTGGCAACTATTCTGTAGTCCTGTTCCTTGCTCTGAAATATCCTTCTGTTCCTTTCCAACCAGACTTGCCAACTGATGAATATAGGCAGAGCACTCCACGTTGTCCTGATTGTTTTATTTTTTGGAGGTGTGCCTGGATATCTGGCCATCCAGCCTGCGAACAAATCCGAAACTGAGGAAGGGAAGATGAACTTGTATTTCCGGGAAACAAGAAGCTCCTGCCATATAGATGCTGCGAACTTGCACTCGATCATGAGGTGGAGGGCGGATTCTGAGTTTTCTTTGCAAAGCATGCATCTAGAAGACCCATAGATGCCCCTTTTCTGAAGCCTGTCATCAGTGAGAATTTTTTGATGACAAAGAAGCCAACAGAAATAGTCTACTTTAGGAATTGATGGGAATTTCCATATACCTACCCAGGGGGCAGGGTTGGGGGGCACGTGGGGTCGCTCAATACATTTAGCGTATCCCTGCACTACCGTGTAGCCTGCCCAATTTCTGCCCCAACCTCTCACATCCTGCCTGCGCACATGTATAGGAGCCAGCCCATGCAAGTGTTTGTTGAGCGTTTTCGTCTCTGAATGCAAGGTGGGAGGAACAGGGAGCTTTTTCCAGCCCCCCAAGCGTCCTCCTTCCAAATCGAGAGGTCCCACAGGGAGTTGATGTTCGCTTCAGACATCCAACGCTTCAGCTCTGATATGTCTCTCGAGTCTGCCAGCGGAGGTCAATCCAGGATTCTATCATTCCATAGATGAATACGTTTACCATTTCCTGGAATCCAAAAGGAGTAATTTCTTATTAGCGAGCCAATTCTATTGATGAACATGCTAAAAGGAGTTCTGATTTGGTTTTTGGGCTGATTCAAGCATCTGAGTCTCGTTCCTTTGAAATATTTCCCCCACAATGCTACTTGTACCCAGCGTGGATTAGGAGCTATGATTTTCCAAATCAATTTGGCTCCCATGGCTAGATTTTGTGCTCTGAAATCTTTGAAGTTCAATCCTCCCTCATAAATTGGTTTGGTGACTATTTCCCAATTGACTAAGGAAAGTCTATTGTTGTTTTGTTTGCCTCCTTTCCAGAAGAACTGTCTGATTAGCTCCTCCATCTTTTTTATGATTCCCATAGGTTCCAGGAGGATAGAGAATTTGAATATCGGAAGACTGTTGAACACTACTTTAATGAGCACTGATTTTCCGGCAATGTTGAGCCAAGAGGATCCCCAGGCTTGCATTTTTGTTTTGAATTTGTCTAGCTGAGGGGACGAGTCTTTGCTTAAGGCCCTCTTGTGGAAGATTGGCAGACCAAGATATTTAAATGAGGACCAAGTAATGGAGGCTGCAAATCTGAGGCATCTGGCTATGGAGTTTGCAGTTGAAGCAGGAATATTCCAACAGTATATATGACATTTTTCCTTGTTTAATACGCTGCCTGAGACCTTGCAGTAATCATCCAGAACTTCTTTGAATTTAATAGCTGAATGAGGAGATGCAACCCCCAACAGTAATGTATCATCAACAAAGAGGGCATGGTTGATGCTTTTAACCCCTCTTGTAATGCACAGGCCAGCAATGTCTTGCTCTTGCTGCTTTTTATCTAGGTAAAAGCTGAGGACAGAAGCCTAGAGCATGAATAGGAGAGATGAAAGAGGACAACCCTGCCTCAGCCCTCTAGAGGCTTTGAAAAAATCAGCAGCCCTAACATTCACCAGGGGTGAAATCCAAGGCTCCGAAATGCATGCTCTGATCTACTTAATAAAGTTTTTCCCGAACCCCAATTTGTGCAACACATCAAACAAAAACCTATGTCTAACACGATCAAAGGCATTTGCTAGATCTAATTTAATAACCATACCTTTTTCCTTTCGATGTTGGCTGGAAAGGATCACCTCTTGAACCAGAATGAATCCACCTTGGTTCTCCAGAATGATTTTGGGGAGAATTCTTTTCAACCTGTTAGCTATCACTTTGGTTATCACTTTGTACCCAATATTGCATAAGGAAATTGGGCGAAATCTACTGAAGGATTTTTCTCCTTTCTCTTTGGGAATGAGGGCGAGAAAGGTTGAATTTGTGCAGCCTCCATTCTTCTGACAGTCCTGGGACTTCTAGATCATTTTGAGAAACTCCTTCTCTACGATCTGCCAACAGGTTTGTAGAAATCTAGGCGTGAAACAATCCGGTCCCGGAGCTTTGTTGGGATCCATTGCAAAAAATTCCTCCTTGACTTCCTTTTGCATGATTCTGCTTTCAAGAACCTGATTCATATTGGAGGTGATAAGGCTAGGGACAGCGTCCAACAGGCTGTCGTTTTGCTCCACTCCTAGGTCTTCCCTGTAAAACTTCTCAAAATGTTCTGAGGCTGCCTTTTTTATGCATGCAAAAGTCCTTCAGAACGCAGTTTTCTTCTTTTATTTCGATGATGGAATTACGGCCTTTCCTCGCTTGGGCTTTTGATGAGAAAAGGAGGAGTTTCTGTCGCTAGATTTGAGCCAAAGACTTCTGGACTTGAGCCTCCAATATTCCTCTTCTGCCAGGCAGGCCTTATGGAACTTTGCTGGAACTTGGCCTCCTTTTCTAACTCTTCTTTAGTGATTTCAGCCGTTTCAAGATGGAGATGCTGGCTTTCTAAACCGATTTGAATTTTTTTCCTTTCTGCAGCAGGGTTGGGCAAGGTCTTAGACCAACTTTTTAGCATGGCTTTAACTCTTCTGATTTTTTCCTCCCAAACAAAGAAGGCGAATCCCTTGACTGGGTCTTTCCAGCAGTCTCTGACCTTATCCATGAAGTCTGTCTCTTTGATCCAGAGAGAGCTGAATCTGAATGGAATAGGCCCCAGATCCTCGGGGGACAGCAACTCTAGACTAATAGGCTTGTGAACTGATATGTTGCTATGAAGAATGCATGATCTAGCTTCTAGTCCAAGAAGTAGGAAGGAGCTTTGCACCAAAAATCTGTCAAGCCTTGCCGCTATGTGTCCCAGGCCAACTCTCTTGTTTGACCATGTGTACTTGCCAATAGTCGGCTTAATGTCTATCAGATCCCAATCTTGCATGAGATCTTCCACTAATTCTCTTGTCGGATCCCTGACAATACTGCCTCCTCTTTTTTCTGACGAGAGGAGGGTGAGGTTGAGGTCTTCGGCTATGATTATGTTTTCCAGATTTTCTAGATCTACCAAGTTTTTGATGGAGTCCCAGCATAATTTTTTCTCACCTGCATTGTTAGGAGCATATACATTGACCAGACAAATGATTTCCTTAGATTCTAAGTGTTGTAATTTTAACAAAATCCAATGGGTGTTCAGGGACTCAGAGATTAGAGAGAACTTATTTGGATTCCAGAGCGACCCAAGTCCTCCCGATGCTCCACGGGCAGAGATTGCTTGCACTCTGTCTTTCTTTCAAAAATTTTTGCTTGCTTGGAGGAAGACTAAGTCCTCCAATTTAGTCTCCTGTATGAGAAGAATGTCCAGGGATTTCAGTCTTATTAAACTATTCATTGCTTCTTCCTTGGCTTTGGTGCCCATTCCCCTACAATTCCAAGAGACTATCTTCATCATTTACTTTTGCTATAATGAGCTCCTTTGGAGCTCTGGGTTTGGATCCTCTTCATCTTCAGGGTTTTTGCTAGGAGTTTCTCTAGCGTTGGTTGGCTGCCCTGAAGCTTGTCTTTGTATGTTTCTTGGTCTCTTTTTTCCTTTGTTGACATTCTCCCTCTTGTAGATCTTCTAGGGGTATATTGTGATTCACCTATTTCCCCTTCTTCCTTCGATTCCTTGGACTCTTGGGTTTCCTCTTCTTCCTCTAACATCTTCCCTTTGGATATTTCTGGTACACTTTTGGATTTAGATGGAGAGATCTCCTTCAGAATTTCTGTCTCCTGTGTATTCATGATTTCAGATCCAAGGATCTCAAATTTGTTCCCTTGGCTTTCCATGGGTGATTTCTGAGCAGGTCCCGTTTGGGGGGCTCTAGCATTTGCATTTTCATTCTTCCTGGGTGTAGTTTTGGATCTTTTTGCCTGAATCCATCCTTCTTCCATCCCTTTTTCTTCTACCCCTTTGGACGGGCAGTCTCTGGCGAAATGTCCGTAGACGTGACACTTCCAGCATTTGAACAGCAGTTGTTCATAATCCAATTTATGTACATGCGTTCAGGGACCTACCATTATTTTGATGGCTTCTGGTAGTCCGACCTCCAGATCTACCTCCACAAATTCTGGCGCAGTCGTACTAATCTTTGTTGTTGTCTTTGTCTATGAATTTCCCTAGAATGTTTCCTATATGCTTCAAAGAGTCCCAATTCCAGCAGTGAACAGGGAGATTGGGGAGCCTTACCCACACCGGAACCGCTAAAGGCACATCCACCGCTGGATCGAAATATGGCGTCCATTTGTTTAAATACAGCCCTTGAGGGCCCATGAAGTAGGGGCCATTCCTGAAAATGAGATCCTTGTCCTCTTTTTCAGAAAATTCAAATAAGAAGTATCCTCTTCCGAGGAAGTAGGAGGTTACCTTGTTCTTTATCAGCGGAGCCCAGTTCCTAGCGACCCAATTCTCTGTTGATTTCAGGGAAGGCTGGAGACCTGTAAACTGACCGACCAGAGCACAATTTACCAGAGATAATGCTACCTGAATCGGGCCTTCAGGAGGAAGGGCGATCTCGGGGATATCTTCTAGCTTTTTCACGAATTTGGCAGCTTCCACGACTTTCTTCTTGGGTAGAGAGGCCAACAAGGATCTGAAGGCCTCAACGGCGGAAGGCAGAGGAGGGGAGGAAGACCCCTGGGGGGAGTCGGCTCCTCCATGAAGGGCCAGCAGATCCAGCCCTGATCGACCGCAGCTAGTAGGAAAGCCCTCGGCGGACCCGTCCGCATGGATCGGTATTCGTAGAGAGCGGGCGCACTCGCAGTATTCTAATCCCGCAGAGTGCGGATCTCGCAGGTTGTAGAGCAGGAGCCGAGAGCTCGATCCTTCAAACACCGACACACACACATCCCTTTTATACTATCATTGTTGGATAGACTAGCATTCTTTTCTTTGCAAAAGATGATATTCTTAAAACTAGTAAGACATGTTAGGTACCATCATCACTTCACAATAACTGCAGACATCTCTGAATAGTGACAAAGGTTCATCTTCAGTAGTTTCAACGCAGAGGTAATTCATCTTCATCTTTAACAGTTGCAAAGACTGAGATCAGTTCTATAGTAAAAGTAGTGTGGTTAATATGTTAAGGATGACAGAATTTTGAGGAGGATTAATTTGAACTTGATGTTAGGGCTTGGAAAGTTGATGACTAGATGTTGAAATTGTTGGAGGACTGAAAAATTATTCGCTTATTTGTATAATGGCGCTAACATATTAGATTTTTAGGATATTCCGACACATAGGAAATAGTTAAGTTCAACTTGGTCTAGTATAGAGTTAGGTAAAATGTGTTTCTTTACCGTTGTACATTTTGTAACTTACAATCCGACGGTCACGATATGTAGTGATCCGACGGTTCATTCTCTCCTCGGTATTACCGACACTTGATCCGTGGCTTGACACCCGATTGGTCCATGAATTCTATTTAAAGCGCACGGAGGGTCATTTGTAGGTTAACCGTGCATGAGAGAAGCTTATGTAAATTTTCATTCTTTTATTAATAAATTGCCTGTAGTAGCCAAGTTGGCACAGGCCGTGGACTGTTTCCCTCTCTGAGGGTTTTAACCGCGTCAAAATACTGGTGTATTGATCTGTGATCTGTTTGTGAGCGGTGTCCTTTTGGTGTTCTGTCTGAGGAACTTACCCTGTAAATTCCTACATAGATAACTGAGAAAGGTTGCATGTACGATGTTGTTGCATCAAATACATTAAGAGATGTTGAATGTTGTCTAGGTTGCTAGGGTTTCTACCTAGACAAAAGATACCAGGGTTTGAAAAAGAATGTCCCAAGCAAAGGTTGTATATGAGTAGAGATCATAACATTTGATGCCAACTTAGATTTGACTTTGATGAGTGTAATGAATTGTTTAGGATTTGTTGGCTATGTATAATGCCAACAGAGACATGAATATTGAGATAGGGTTTTTCGTAGAAGTATTTATGTTAAGAGGATAATATGCAGGGAGAAGAAGTGAATTGGCTATTGATGGAAGTTGCTAGGGCTTAATGTTGAACATAATAAGTAGAAGCAAAAAAAAATTAGCAGCTAGGGTTTGTTACCTTGTGTAGAAGCATAATTCATTGTATTGTAGTTTTTTATCTTAACATTAGACGCAGATGTATCCAGTCTGAAATTGTGAAATGTGGTCCATCAGCTAAACAGTGTGACAGGGTTATGCAAGGCAAGAGAGTGGAGTCTCCTTCAAGTCGGAGCCTAAGAATAATTCAGGGAAATATGGTGGTGCTAGGGTAGGTTGGAGTCTGCACAGGGCGTTGGAACGTCATTCTAGTTGGAGCTAGTAAATAGGGTGTTGGAGCATCCTTCGGGTTGGAGCCTTTGAACTAGGGTGTTGGAGTGTCCTTCCAGTTGGAGCTTGTAAACCCAAGTGTTGGAGTGTCCTTCAAGTTGGGGCATGTAAACCAGGGGTTGGAGCCTCCTTCAATTGGAGCTAAAAATATTGAAAGTTGGAGCTTCCTAATTGATGTATATTTTAAAGACAAATACTAAAAATCATACGGTGGTTTCTCTCCCGGAAGGGTTTACACCTAAAAATATGTTGTCTACTATCTTGATGTTTTTGCATTGTTGAATGGTATTGTTTATTGATGTGATGAATGTTTATTTTTATATGGTCATAATGATAAATAATGCTCTATGAAGTTTAAATTCACCCCCTTCTCAATATTTAGATAATTCCCTTCACAAGCATTTTAACCACTTGAAGGGAGATCATGGAGTGCACAAAGTCTAGAGTTCCAGTATTTAATGGACAGAACAATGCACTTTGGAGTGGAAGGATGAAAGCATATGTGAAAGCACAAGGATATGATGTATGGAAATCTGTGAAGACTGGATACATAGAACCCTCAACACCTCCAATAGATGATGTAGGTAAAAATATTTATGACAGTAATGTTAAAGTTATGAGTGTTATTTTAAATGGTTTAACAAAATTAGTATATGTTAAAGTGATGCAATGAAAATCAGTGAAAGAAGTTTGGGACAAGCTCCAAAATATATATGAAAGGGACAAGAAGGTCAAGGAAGCCAAGCTCCTAACCTATTGAGGAAAAATTGAGCAGCTAAAAATGGATGAAGATGAAAATATTGCAGCTTATTTTCTCTGGGTTATTGAAGTAGTCAATGCCATAGAAGGACCAAGAGAAGCAATGGAGAACAAAGTAATTGATTTAAAGGTACTAAGATCACTTCCAATAGATTTGATGTTAAAGTCTCGATACACGAAGAAATAGAGGATTTAGAAGAGGTCAACATGGACGAGTTGCATGGAATACTCATTAGAGAAATTTTGAGGTCTAAAATGGGTCTCAAAACAAAAATTTACAATCAAAATAAAATTTATAAGAACCAATAGGATTCAAGATGATGATGTCAACCATGGGGGATGATTCACCATTTTTGGAGTCAAAAAGTAAAAAGGTAAAAAAATAAAAATAAAAATAAAAACTACTTTTCAACTTATCTCCCTACGGTTTTACCCAAATTTTGAGTGGGTGCACACATTAGATGAAAAAATTAATTTATCATCCAAGGAATACCCATGTTGCATACTTTCGATGGATGTTGCTACGCGAAAAATGAGAAATATATGAAAAATGTGATTGCAATCACATTTTTCACGTATTTCTCGTTTTTCTTCTAGCTGAGTCCATCAAAAGTATGCAACATGGGTACTCTTTGGATGAGGAATTAAATTTTTCATCTAACGAGTCTCTTCAAAATTTGAGGAAAACCATAGGGAGATAAGTTGAAAAATAGTTTTTTTCCCTCTAAAATTTGATGATGTAATCTAATATTATTTTATTATTTCCACTATTATTTTATATTATTCCTTAGGAGAAGTGTTATCGGAACCGGCCGGTTTGACCAGTTTGGGGGCAAAATCAGTCTGAATTGACCCTTCGAACCGAAAAACACTGGTTCGAAGACCACTTCCACTAGTTCACAAGGCACCCAAATTTTTGTTTGCCTAGTTTCTAACGCTACTCTAGCGCCCCCTCCCCCCCTCTAAATCTATTTAAACACCCCTATCCCCTCTATTTCGCTCACACTATTCATTCGAGTATCTTGAAATTTTTGAGTTGAGTTCGGTGAGGAGAATTCAGAGAGTTTTTTCCAAGTTTATTCTGAAGGAGAATTTTTGAAGATTTGATTGGAGTCTTGGAGTTGTTGGAGAGTGTGTTTGAGCATATACACATTAAGAAGAGGAACCATTTCGAGCAAAAGCGATTAATTGGCATGGTTTTTGTTCATTACAACCTTAGGTTGAGGCACAACCAATTGTTGAATAAAACCCTTGAATCAAGCAACATTGTCTTGGGTGACTTTGATCCAACATCAAAATGGTTTGTGGAGAGTCAAGCACCAACATTTGACAATGAATGCATTTCTTGGTTGGAATTGGGCCCACCTCTGTAGGATGCAGATGCAGATACATCAGAAGCATCAGTAGCTGCTTTAGGGCCAGGGGAATCAAGCCATAATCCCATTGCAGACTTGGATGCTACTCATTCTTTAAATGACAATGAGGAGGATGATCAAAAATTGGATGGTGATTCTAATGATAATTGATGATTTGATCATTGATTTTGTGTAGTTGTAGCTTGTAGTATTGTAGGTTGTAGTGTAATACTATGATCTATCATGTTATTTTGGACTATAAATTCCTTTTAGAGTCTAATTCTTGATGTTTGTAACATTTTTGGTTCAGCGATGTTTTGCACTAAGTGTTATTTTGGTTATATGCACTATTACTTTCTATATAAATGAGACCTTTGTGTTTAAATGGTTTGAATTCATATGGATGCACATGAATATATGTGTGTGTGTGTTTTTGTGTGTGTTTTCTTTAAAATATGAATATTTATGTGTTTTTGGTAAACCGGTTCTTTTTCGGTTTCCGGTCCACAAGGTTTTCCGATTCGGTTCTGATAACATTGCTTAGGAGGCCCATTTTAGACCTCATATTTCTCTAATGCACAACTTACAAAATGATAATGGAACAATAAATTCCATCCAATAGAGAAGTAGCCTTCACAACATCCAAGAAGAGCAGGAAAAACAAACAACAATGGAAGCTAAGCTCTAGTTGTTGCGATGACAAAATTTCAAATGAACAAGTTGCCAACTTTATGAGAAGGATGAAAAGAGGTACATGTAAATTCAAAGGTAAGATCCCCTTAATTTGTTTCAATTGTGGTGAGATTGGTCATTTTGTTGCTAAGTGTCCTCACAGGAACTCAAATGATGAAGAAAAAGCTCCCAAGAAAGTGAAGAAGAATCAAAGAAATTACAAGAAGAAAGGAAAAAAGAAAGGTTTTAAGAAAAGGTTTTATTCAAAACAAGATAACTCCTCATCTAAAGAAGAGTGACAGTGATGACGAAAATGACACTATAAGAGTTTTATTCATGTCAAAGGTGTAGGAATATACAGGGTAAGTTCCTCAGACAGAACACCAAAAGGACACCGCTCACAAACAGATCACAGATCAATACACCAGTATTTTGACGTGGTTAAAACCCTCAGAGAGGGAAACAGTCCACGGCCTGCGCCAACGTGGCTACTACAGGCAATTTATTAATAAAAGAATGAAAATTTACATAAGCTTCTCTCATGCACGGTTAACCTACAAATGACCCTCCATGCGCTTTAAATAGAATTCATGGACCAATCGGGTGTCAAGCCACGGATCAAGTGTCGGTAATACCAAGGAGAGAATGAACCGTCGGATCACTACATATCGTGACCATCGGATTGTAAGTTACAAATGTACATAGTAAAGAAACACACTTTACCTAACTCTATACTAGACCAAGTTATACTTAACTATTTCCTAGGTGTCAGAATATCCTAACAAATGAAATGTGCCATCTTGGAAAGTCTATCGACCACACCATAAATGGAATCATTCCCCCTTTGAGTTTTAGGTAACCCCAAAACAAAATCCATGCTAACTACATCCCATGGTCGGTCTGGTATTGGTAATGGCTGGTACAATCCTATATTTTGGCTTCTCCCTTTAGCATGTTGACATATCCTGCACTTCTTAACAAATCTCTTAACATTAGTCTATATCTTTGGCCAATAGTAAAAAGCATTTACCTGAGCAAAGGTTTTGTCTTGTCAAAAGTGACCAGATAATCCTCCATTGTATTTCTCCTTTATTATGTTTTCCCTCATAGAATGTTTGGGAATGCACAACTTGTTGCCTTTAAACAATAAACCTCCTTCAATAAGATAATCTAACCACTAACTTCTGTTATGAACTATTGGATTTTGTGCTGCTGCATAAATTATTTGAAATATGCATCATCTTTATACATATCAACCATTTCTTCAAATCCTACAACACCAACTTTTAATTCTTGCATAATGAAATTTACCCTGCTTAAAGCATCAACAACTTTGTTCAACTTACCACTTGTGTGTTTTATCACAAAAGTAAATCTCTGCAAACACTCTACCCACTTGGCATGTTTCTGGTTCAATTTTGGCTAGTTGTTTATGAACTGTAATGCATGATTGTCGGAATACAATATAAACTCCTTTGGTAGCAAATAATGTCTCCATTTTTTTAAGGCTTGTACAATAGCATAAAATTCTTTATCATAAGAAGAATACTTCTTCTTAGCTTCATTTAATTTCTCACTAAAGTATGTTATTGGCCTCTGTTCTTGACTCAAAATTGCTCCAATTGCAACTCCACTAGCATCTGTTTCAACTTGAAATACTTTTTCAAAATCAGGTAAAGATAAAACTGGTTTCTCTATGATTTTCCTCTTCAGCAACCTAAAATTCTTGTCTATTGCTTCTGTCCACTTGAATGGTTGATTAGTCTCCTTGATTGTTTCACGAATTGGTGCACAAATCTGGCTAAAATCTCTGATAAATTTCTTATAAAAACTTTCAAGACCATGAAAACTTCTTACCTCAAATATATTCCTTGGAATAGGCCAATTCCAAATTGCTTGGACTTTCTCTGGATCCATTTTCAACCCTTCTTTAGAAACTACAAATGCCAAGTAAATTAATTCTTCTTTCATGAAACTACATTTCTTCAGATTTATCAGTAGTTTCTCTTTCTGTAGAGTTCTTAAAACCAATTTAAGATTCTCTAGATGTTCTTCTCTACTTATACTAAAAACTATAATATCATCAAGATAAACAATAAAAAACTTGCCTGCATATTCCTTCAAGAATTCATTCATCAATCTCATGAATGTGCTAGGTGCATTAGTGAGTCCAAAAGGAATCACTAACCACTCATACAACCCGTTGTTTGTTTTAAATGCAGTCTTCCATTCATCTCCTTCTCTAATTCTTATTTAATGATATCCACTCTTCAGATCTATTTTAGTAAAATACTTTGACCCACTCAAGAAATCCATCAAATCATCCATGCATGGTAAAGGAAACCTATACCTAAAATTCATATTGTTTATGGCTCTGGAATCTGTACACATACGCCATTCACCTCCTTTCTTTGGATTGAGTACTATTGGTACAACACATGGACTAAGACTCTCTCTGATTAGTCCCTTATCCATCAGTTCTTGCACTTGTCTTCCAACTTCTACATTCTCTTGAGGAGTTAATCTGTATGTGTCTTTGTTTGGCAAACTTGCTCCTGGTATTAGGTCAATATGATGACTAATACTCCTAATTGGTGGCAATGCATTTGGCAACTCATCTACAATAATATCAACAAAATCATTCAACAGAGTTTTGATTTCTTTAGGTAAATCATCTAAGTTTGTGGAAGTCAAAATTACCTTAGGTATCCCTATGACAACAAAATGCATTTCTTCACCTTTTCCAACCTCTTACAATAGCTCCTTTCCACTCATCAGCATAACATTGTTTCCAGGTGCTCCTTTGTCAGCTTCATCCTTTAATGGAAGCAGTGTAGGTTTATTTCCATCCTTCTCCAGAGTACAAGTATTTTTCCTCCCATAGTGAATAGCTTTCTGATCAAACTACCAAGGTCTTCCCAACAATACATGGCATACATCCATTGGCATTACATCACACAATATTACATCTTTATAAGTACCAATATGTATCTCTACCTTGCGTTGTTTTGTCACAATAATATGATGTCCTTTTTGCAACCATGACACTTTGTAAGGAGTAGGGTGTACTGTCTTCACTAATCCTAGCTTGTCCACCATCTCTATAGAAACAAGTTTATCAGTGTGTTAGTGTCGGTATCTTCATCCCTCCATCAGAGATCAAAATTCTCTTGCTGCATGCATTTTAGGTGTCTCATCTGATAAGCTACATTCCATTAGGTCATGGATCATCTGATGGTAGTGGTTCTTTATCAATTTCCCTCATGCTTTTCATTTGCTGGCCTATTTGCACATGTACAGATCATTTGCTGTCATTTTTATTTCATTTCAGTTGCGGAAGTCATTTTAGGGTTTCAAGTCTCATTAGGTCTAGGGTTTGTCACCATAGTCATGAAAAAGCTCAATAATGGTCAACAGGCACATGAGGAGGTCTAATAAGGTCTCAACATCAAAATTTCAATAATGATATACTCAGTAATTGATTTTTTCCTCAAAACAGAAAAACAAAGTTTTTATGTTCTATGTATAAAAATTACATGTAATTTTACTGTTTTCATATGTAATAAGGATCATCTGCAACCCTGGATCACCTTGCCAAACTTCTGCACTCCATCTCCTGCAAAAGAGACAAGAAATCCAAGCATTAGTCCATCAAATGACAAAAAGAGAGCCAAACTGCAAAACAAAGTTTTTAAAGAACAAAGTGAAAAGGAATTTTAGAAAAATGGGTTTTTCAAATGACAAATTAAAAGCCAAGGTGGATATAAAGTTATTTTTGGTATTTGAAAACTTCATCTGTACAAGTGAGAGAGAGAAAGAGGTAAAATCACAATTTGAGGAGAAATAAGGGAAATCGTAGCAAAGTTTAACAATTTTTTTTGGCACGACGCACCTGGGTATAGGCACGACGCACCTGCCCAGCGCGGTGCACCGGGCACAGAAATTACAAAGAGATTTGAACTGGTGCAGCGCACCTGTCGGGCGCAGTGCACCTGGGTATTGGCGCGACGCACTAGTCTGCCAAGCCACAAATTCATTCAATCGCTTCTCTAAGGATCCAAAATTTGCAAACAACCCTTTCTCCAAGTAAGTAAACCTTCCAAATTTGTCATAAAAATAACTTTTGTCATCCTTGATGGTGTTTTGATAGGTGAAAAATCAAACCCTAATTGCTTTAAAGTTGTTGCTGTTAAACTGCCTAGGATTTTTGTTGTTTTCACCCCCTTGTATAATTTTCACACATCCCATTGCCCTGCACTAAATTTCCCTTATTCCCTCCCCTTTTCCTCTCCCATTCACACTCACCTTATCTTACCCTCTATTCCCAAGCCCTAAACCCTAACACCTAATTCCCACTATTCCCCAAACCCTAATCTTCATTCCCAAAACCCTATCACTCCCTAATAACCCTACAGCCAACATCAAAACCTTCCACTCATCGGCCCCATTCATCAAATCCCAAAGAAGAAAACAACAGTCACCTATTCTTGAAATAAAATCTCTTCATACTCATCATTTTGCACCATACAGTGGCAAATATGGAAACAGATTCAGCTTATGAAAGGGATGAGGAGACTGTGAGTGATTCCTCCCAAGAGATTCATGCACCAAGAAAACCACATAAGGGAAGAAAACACATCCGGGAGGAGCCCACCACACTCACAGAGTTATTGGCTTGTCCTCTTGCAATAACATGTTTCAAACATCAGTCTTGCTACTAGTTTTGTGAGATGGTGGAAAGGGTGAAATACCATCATTCAAAGAGTTGTCATCATCATTTCAGGTTCCAATTGGTCATTTTACACCTTGTTCATGCTTCAGTTATGCCTAGGTAAGGCTCATTTCCCTCTCCCAGGGTTTTGAAGGTAATTTCTCTTGCATGATCTAATCATCAGCAAAACTTGTGTCCTGATGTTCATACACCTTCCCCTATCCTTAATGTACCTTATTAAACATTTCCCATCACTGATATTCATCAAATTCCTCATTTTCCCACAAACCCTAGTTTCTTGCTACAATTTGACAATTTTCTAGGTTGGGCCTGTGTTTAGCCCTTTTGGACCCCTTCCCCTCACTCAATATTTAAAATTCCAATTTCCCCTGTTTTCTAACATCCCCCCCTACTTCTCAAAATTTTCTCAAGAATTTAGAAGCCCCTTTTCCCTTTCATTTCACTTCATTTCAACAAATCCCCTATTCGACACATCAGGGTAGGTTTTACTCAAATGATGCTTCTGAGCAAGGAAAAATGCATTTGGAAAACATGAGAGAGGTTTTTGTCCAAACTATGCTAAGGAAAACAACCCTCCTTCACATTTTACACAGGTGTCATGGTTGTAGAGAAATGTCAAAAATAAATTTTGTCTCAGGAGGGTTGCTGCACCTCTAGAGTGACCTTGGGAAAATCAAGATTCCTCCTAGCTTGGTTGGCCAAATTACTTGCTTGATGAGTTAAATGATAACTAGAAACACATATATTTCATATGAGATACCATGAGCTCAATTTGGAGTTGAGGAAGACCTTCAAAGGTTGACTGCAACAACACTCTGCCTTTAGGCAATCTCATTTTGCACATTTTGACCAGTCTTAGGAGATTTGATTTTTGATAGAGAAAATGAACTCCAAATTGAAAAATTTAAGTTTTGTTGGAAAGTAGACTCAATAATATTTTGAACGTGCTATCGTGCACCCAATTTGGACACTGGGAAGGCCTCCAAAACTTGATCTGAAAATGGCTCTATGCACAAAATCAGTGGCGCTACGCATAGAAATTTTCAGGCTTTTCCGGCAGGTGCGTAGCGCCTCCGGCGCTTGCTTTTGATAGGGACCTCCATTTGATGAAAACTTGGCATTTTTGGATTCCTTATGAAAATTTATGCATGCTCAGAAATTACTAGGAAATTTTGACAAGTTTTGGGCCTCCAAAAGGGCTAAAAACACCTCAAAAAAGCCCTTTTTGCCACTTTTTGGCCACACAGGAAGCAATCTTGGGAGATTGCAATTTTTGAGGGGCAAATGGACACTAAATTCAAAAATTCCACTTGTCCTAGAAAGTAGATAGATAGACCTTTCCAACAAATAATATTGGAGCAAATTGGGTGAAGGGGAAGGCCTCCAAATTCAGCTTGGAAAAAGCACTATGCACAAAAAAATGGCGCTATGCACAGGATGAAAAAGTGCCAATTTTGCTCAAAAACTCTGTTTTTCACCTAGTTTTCTTCTATTTTGACTTTTTCTCTCTTATGGTCAAATTCATGATTTTACATGATGTAAATTGATGTACTATGATGTAAAAATGATAAAAATTGACTTGATAAGGTAGATACATCAGTTGTAGGTGGTTTAGAGTTGAATGAATCAGTTTCCTAGGTTTTAGAGGCAAGTTGTTCCACAACCTATTTTTGTGTTCCTAGTTTAGATATGGCTGAAACCACCCCTCTTCTCATGGATTCGACCCCTGATGGATAGCGCAAGTGGTTTGGATGTCTATATCATGTGTCTTTTTAGTCATTTGTAAAGGTTGGACTCTTGTGAATGCTTTGAGCATTATTGCACATTCATCTCTGCAGTTTGGCAAGGAAATAGACTAGGGTTTGCAACATTTTGTGGGATTTTTGTGGCAAGGTGACTTAGTATTGTTTATCCTTATGTAATTCAATTTATCATGTGTTTATGTGTGCCATTATCTCTCTCTTTTCAGCTTAACTAAATGAATCAAGTATAAAGGTAGAAATCATTGATGTTGCTGTGCTCTACCTTAGGGTTTGTTTAACTTTGTATGTTTTCTACTATTTGAAGAGGATTCCTGATACTTTCATGCCCTCTCCAACTCCTCACTAGTCTTAAGACTTTTTCTTTCACTTGTTTCAAAGCACTAAAGCATTTGCCTACCTCACTCCATAGAAACCTCTGCAAGACTGAGTCCATTCCCCGGACCCAAAACTGCCTTTCACTTTTGATCCAACAAACCAACATAAAACTCAATCAAACTCCTCTTAGCATTGATCCAGATTTAAACAGGAACGCAAAAAAATAGAGAGATAACCATATACACAAAGATGCAGCGGAAATAATACTTCATTTCATTAATGGAAAATACTGAAATATGCTTACAACCGGAAATAGAAATAAACCAGCTAGGGCGATGGTAGCTTATCTCTGAGAAGAGATGTGTGGCTACATGCCT
>APFE031590226.1:265696-321767 GCA_000404065.3 Pinus taeda | reverse complement strand
TGCGAGGCTGGTCTTGCAAAGGTTCGACCAGTTCAAGCCCTAACTCCCTATATCCTGACCTCGTTGGGGACATGCAAACAAAAACAGAGAAAAAGAAGACCGCTCTGATACCACTGATCTGGATTTAAACAGGAACGCAAAAAAATAGAGAGATAACCATATACACAAAGATGCAGCGGAAATAATACTTCATTTTATTAATGGAAAATACTGAAATATGCTTACAACCGGAAATAGAAATAAACCAGCTAGGGCGATGGTAGCTTATCTTTGAGAAGAGATGTGTGTCTACATGCCTCTGAACTGTCTTACAATGAGGCTCGAAGGCCTATTTATTGTTGAGAAACAATGGAAAACATTCCAAAACCTAACCCTAGAAGATGAAACACCAAACTATGGGCCCCATTTGGGTAAACTGGTACATCAACTTCCCGGGGTCGTAACTTTGGCCTACGATCTCCGTTTGACGCGCATGATAGCCCGTTGGAAAAATCTCTCCGAGGACTACGACAGGAAAGACGATTTTTTACCAAAATAATCGCGGAGCAAGATTTCCCAAAAAACGTCGTTTAGGGCCTCAAAACGGCTCCGGAAGTTCAGGACCCGAAAAACTGCTAAAAATAGAAAACTGCGCTATAATTAAGGAAACTGAAAATGTTGAGGTGGGCATCTAGGTGGACTTGGCAGGTGGCCACCAATATCCACCTGGATCAAGCATATACCTAGCCTAAAATTATTCTTTACATCAGCCATATCAAGCCTCATTTGTTATATTTTCCTGAGATTGACAAGGAAAGAGACCTCTCCTGACCTGGTAGGGCTAGCTACCAGGTTAAGCGTGGTTTAATGTTACCCTAGACCTGCCTTTCTCAGCCTGAGGTAGATTTAGGCCCTAACACAATGCTTCCACTGTTAATTATCACTTTACAACATTTACCTTTGGATTTGAATGTAGTTCTATATAAACACTTCCTCTGAGTTGGTTCCCCAGTCTCTTTCTCCACCTTAAGCAATACCCTTTTCAACAACACGGATTCTCCTACTTCGGGGGACTCTTGCTTATCTATAATTTGAAGTTTTTCTTCCTTTTCCTCAGCCACATTCACATTCCTCTAACTTATTGTTTTATTATGAGGATAGTCCCATGATCCATGTCCCCATTCTCCACATGTGTAACACCGAATATCTCTTCCTCGACCTCTTCCTCTAGGTGAAAATCTTCCTCTATTAAAATCTCTTCTCTATGGTGGTCTACTACTTGAACTTCCTGCTTCACTCTGATGTTCCTGAAACCTTGGTCTGGTAACTCCTCTACCTCTTACTGAAATTTTCCCTCTCTTCCTCTGATTTTGTTTCCTCAACATCTTCTCTTTTGCCTTCAAACCTGCTTGATAGGCATCTTCAATGGTCTTCAGACTCAGCAAGCTAATCTCATCCTGTATGTCATATCTTAAGCCATTGATATATCTAGCTACCTTCTCCATGTCATCCTCTGCATTTCCTGCTCTAATACTCAATCTATAAAACTCTTCTATATATTCTTTAATAAACATTCCTTTTTTCCTTAAATTCTGTAAATATTTGAAAAGATTTAACTGATAATATTGTGGCATAAATTTAGTTTTCATTTTACTCACCATTTTGTCCCATTGCTTGATCTTGGACTTTCATTTTCTTGTTCTGGATGTTTGTAGTTCATCCCACCAAATAGCTGCATGACCCTTCAATATGGTAACTGCAAATTTCACCTTCTTTTTGTCATCAACATCCTCATAGTCAAAATATTTGTCCAATGAACTGATCCAATCCATCAACTCTTCTGCATTGATACTCCCTTCATACACATGAATTTCCACCTTTGGTTTTCCACCTACTTTAGCCAACATTTTGATAACTTTGGTAGTTTCATTTTCCTCCTCTTCTTCTTCCTCAGAAGATTCTTCTGTAGCACTAGAAACTCCTTCATCAGGTGCTCTCCTCTGAGCAGTCTCCATTGTTTCCATCCTTGTATGCAGACTTTGGATCTCCTCCAGCAGAACTGCATTTACTTCAGGTCTTCCTCGACCTATGCCAGCGCCCCTCCTCGGTGGCATGTTTACTACAATCAAACTCAATCTATGTGCTTTGATACCAAAATGACACAGGAGGTTGATCAAAATAAGGTGGTAGTCTTAAAAATAGACTATTGGTTAATTTATAACCAACCAGATGTGTTCAAGCGGATTCTAAATGTGGCTTACTTTATCTCTAGGGTCCCGTTTTTCCCTAAACACGTCGGTCCCATGTTGAATTTCCCTTTTTAAACAGGTGCTTCACTCTACGTTGTTGATCTCCTCTCTCCAAACCTAACGGTCATCACTCACCCTGATCACTAACTAGCCCGTTGATTTTCAATCGTCGATATGTCCATCCGATCTAATGGTCATCACGTTATTTCGCATGGATTCAAGCACGATATTTATCACTTCAGAGGCACGTGAAAAGGCGGTTTTTCTCTCCCCTCTGGTTGCGATGTGTAAAGCACTCAAGATAATCACGTGGACTTGGAATATTACTGCTTACGACTTGAAAGGCATGCGAAATACCTCTTTCCACTTTTCCAATACAACCCATGTGTATTAAATCAAACATTAATAAAGGGCTTCATAAATGTTTAGCGCTTAATTCCAAGATTACCCATTAACACTAAATGACCGCGATTAATGATAAACATATAAACACTGAGATTTACAATTAAAGAGTGAAAACAGAGGAAATGCCTGGTTAAGTTTCAGAACATATATACACAGATGTAAACGAGATTCTGCACCAGGATTAACACATAGTTGCACACTGAATCAATTTATTCAATATAATAGAAGTTACAGAGTCTTGGCCCTCTCGGCTCAATTACAGAAATTTATTTGGCCTCTGTCTCAATCTCAAAACCCTATCTATAACTCAAACTCTCACTTCTCACTCAATTCTCAATCATCCTAGCCAATCCTTTTCCATTACATTTTCTTCTCTTTTATGAGACAAATCCTATTCTAAATGCACTAACAACTCGATCTCTATTTTAATCAATCTAAAAATCAAATCTCTATTCTTAAGCTCTATTACACACCTATGCTAACAAATTATCCCTTAGTCTAAAATAATACAATTTTCTAATTATTACAATAATGAAGTACAGATCATTTTCGAGAGATCCAACCCTCTCTACCAAAATTTACTTTTGACCACTCAGGTTAGTGAAATTCAACTTATTTAGCCACAACATGTGAACAAACCATCACATTGCTGGCTAAGTCCAGATGCTCCTGCATCAGGTTGGTGAGGGGGGGGGGTGGGGGGGCGCGGCATATTTCACCTCTTTGACACACTTTTTTACTCTAAGCAAATATTGGATAGGCAACCAACAATTTTGTTGAACCTTTCACTCTTTTCTCCATCCTGTAGCTAGCCCTTAAGCTCAATATCCATTACATTCATAGATTCTATGGTGATTCTCTCAATGTCATAAATTGGATAAAAAACACATTAAGCATCCAAAACTTCTCCCTCCTTCCTCTTTCCCAAAAAAATTCTTAGACAAAATCTCATTTTTCTCATCTTCCCTTTACTCAATTTATAAGAGAAGAAACAAAGAAGCAAATTGTCTCTCAAAAGGTAGATTTGATTGGAACGAAGTGCATGCAAATTCCAAGAAATCAAGGAAGACCACCTAACATGATTTCCTTTTGACCCCTAGGACTTTTCTTTTCATTCATGGTTATCATTATATATTTGTGACTTTTTTGTGTCCTAACATGCATAGTATTTTTTGGCTTTCTATTTTTCTGTAATGATTCCTTTGGAGAATAGTAGGCTCTTATTATAGCAATATAGGGTACTAAAAGGAAAAAAATGTAACAAGCCTTCAATAAATGTATGAAATTTTGGAGAAATTGTAATGGATGTTGATTTTGTAACAAGGAATATAAAACTTGTAAGTAAATCAGTGCTCCAATGAGAGTGTTTTTGATAGGGCAAGCATATATGAGCCCCCTAGTTGTTGAAAATTTTTGTTCTAAAAATTGGTTGTGAAAATTATCATTGAGAATCTCTTTAAAGTAGAGATATCAAATAGAGGCCAATGGCCAAAAGAATGTGAACAACATATACCAATGTAAGTTTTGTTTATCTTATATAAATAGAAGGTTCACATTTTTTATTAGAAAAACAATCAAATAACCTTCTTATAGACTAAAGTGGGTGCAAGCTTGTGTGAACAATTTATAGAAATGTGTATCAAAATGAAGAACATCTAACTTGCATAATTGTACTACTTTTCCATCAATACCATTTATAATAGTTCCCTCAATAACATAATTATTTATCTTATATAAATAGAAGGTGCATATTTTTTTATTAAAAAAATCAAATAACCTTCTCATAGAATAAAGTGAGTGCAAGCTTGTGTGAATAATTTATAGGTATGACTATGAAAATGAAGACCATCTAACTTGCATAATTGCACTACTTTTCCATCAAGACCATTTATGATAGTTCCCTCGATAACATACGTATTCTTGTATGAGCATAGATAATTTAGTTTCATTGATATGCCTTTAACTTCAAGTTGTGATATTTTATATGTAAGAAGATTACTATTTGTTTCATGAATCACTTGAAATTTTAATAAAGTTATTTTTTTGGTGTACAATTTTATCTATTTCCCAAGCTATTATCTTGTAGGGTTGCATTATGAGAGAGCACCTATTGTAAGGTGATAATGTTTTTCACAACTACATCAAGCTTAAGTGATTCTAACATCTCTCCTTGAATAATGTGGTCCTCTAGCACATTTTATATAGAACCTAAGGATATGTGGTCAATTGATTTGAGCATCTTTGTTGTGCAAGGAATTTCTTCCATTTTATTGGACCAATCTTCATAAAGTCATATTTCTCCCCATTATATTCTCATTGCAACATAAATCATCCTTTAAAGAAGTTTCATCCTTTGGATCACTAGAAATCATGTTGCCTATCAAACCATAACGTGTTCTAAGTATTAGGATTTCACAATGTTAGAAACTAGAATAATACTAAGAGGAGGGGTGAATCAATATTATGTAAATTTTAACAAATATTTAGCCATGCAAACGAATTCAACAACATAATAGAGTATCAATCACATAAAGTTTTTAACATATAAAATTCTAATCTTAGTGTTTTATAGCTAGACGCTTGTCAAATTTTAGCCACACTGAGATTTTTCAAGACCACTTTTTTTAGATCTTCCACCAAAATTAAGGTTTTTGGCTTATGCAAATGTAAAATTACATTAAATAAATATTATCGATTGCAAATTAAAGACTATAACTAGAGATAGAGTAATTATAATTGTAATTTTTCACCAATAGCAATTTGTTGACCATTTTTATTAGGAAGTAATTTTTTTTTAAAGGACAAAATGGAATTTTTCCTGGGTCACAACATTTGTGCCAGCTATTGTGAAAAGAATTATGAAGTAGATTATCATGGATATTATAGTTGTGAGTCATTCTATTAATATTTGATACCAACCATAAATCATGGGAAACTATTAATCAAGTATCTAGAGGTTTGTGACATCAAATTCCCCCCATATCTACAAATTTCATAGCCCCAACATTAGTTATTAAATTCATGAAGAAATAGAAAGGGACAAAGGATGAATGGTGTAATGTATTTTAGTTACAAGTGATATTCACAACAATTAATATAGGTTCTATTTTTGGCCATTTAAATTCATTCTTACTAGTGTAAATTATGGTGATATGTGGTGGGCTCCAGTATTGCAGCAATAATGCTGCAACTCTTGGGATTCCCTTCTTTACTTTTATCAACCCGGTAGTTCGTAACAAACTTGGAAGCGATGGTGCTATATGCACAAGTACAAGCTCTTGCCGCAGGCTATCACAAGTCTGCTAGGAGCCTAAGCCAACTTCTATGAGCTTTTAGAAGAAGCTTTTAATTGTGATGGATGAAAGCTAACTCAAAGGAGGCTAATCTACTTGCAGAAAGAAGCTGAAAGTTGAAAGGAAATGCAAACCCTAGCAAACCCTAGTTTTACTGACTAACCCTACTAGTGCAAGAAAAAGGATGAAAGATACAGAAAGGGATGCCATTGACTCTTGGGAAGGTTAAGTGCATGTGTCTAAGCCACTTCTGAAGTGAAGCCTGAAAAGGAACATATTTTTGTATTTTTGAGTAATCTTGTAGAATTATTATGCATGTGCTTTAACTGTTTTTGGTTGTGCAGAGGTTGATTGATGAAAGGAAATGGCGTGGGCGCTTGCAGGAAGTTGGGAAGGTGAGAAGAGGGCCTAAGGGGTCACTATAACCTTTCTAGAGAGTTTCACAATGATGGGATCTCGAAAAACCACTCACGTGAACTTCTACAGGAAGTCTGCAGGGGTTCTACAGGATGTTCTATAGGAAGATCCGAAAGGGGATTTTGGAGGGTTGATGGTGGGAGAATGGTGGAAAATTGGAGATGGAGGTTACATGAAGGTGTGAAGAGGTCTAGGACCTAGTGAATGAAGTTGAGGAGTGATCAAGGAGGTCAGATTTTGTTCAAGGATGGAAGGAGCAAGGTTGCACAAAGATTAGGGGGTTGGAGCAGGTTGTCTGATGGAGGAAGGGTAGGCAAGAAGGTATCAAAGGTGTTTTGCAAACTATTTTCCAAAACTGACCAAACAAAGACTATGCAAACCAAAGATCTAGCTATTTTGACCTCTTTTGACCTAGAAACCAGCAACCATGATGAGCAGAAATTTATTGGTAGAAAATCATGCAAGGTAACTATGAAAACAAAGCAAGAATGGATCTAAGCATGTAATCTCAACTGGTACCAACTTTTGCAACTAAGAATCTAACACTAGAAATTGCATGAAGAAGCAAGAACAATGTTTTTGTGGCAGCAAGGACACCTTGGTCTCAGCTCATGGTCCCGAGGAGGGAGAGGTGAGATCAAGGGTTGCTTGATGGCCTTTTTTGAAGATCTTTTCTGTTACTAACCTATCAAATCAATCTGAAACATGAAAAGCTATTTCAATCATCAAAAATGACTTAGGTAACCAAGCAAGATTTTAATTTACTAGCAGAAATTATTCTATGAATACAACAAAAACATATAACAATACACAGAGGAGGTCCTGGCACTTCGGTTGGGCCCAACCCCAAGAGCTACAGGCTCCTAATAAGAAGCTCAGAGCTGATGCAAAATGAAATTGATCTCCATTACTCAGAAAATAACCATGTCACAAAAATGTTTATAGCAAAAGCTCCAAAATGAGCTGAAAAGCAGAGCAGCACTAAAGTGTGAAATACAAAATGTTCCCAAAAGTAAACTACAAAGGTTGGAAGCCTTCCTTCTTATGCACTAAGAGGACCTCCAATAGGCCTCCTTAACTCAAGGGGCTTGGTTGCTCAAACTGCAAGTAATCGGTCACTTTACAAAAGTTGCTCGGCTTCTCTTGGGAATCATCTTTGGTGGCCTGCTGAACTTCGAGCTGATGGTGGAAAAATCGAGGAAGGGGCCATTTAGTGCAGGAGACACCCTTCCTACAAATCCTCAACCTTGTTCTCTCGTATTTGGCTGTCAACTGGATCATAAATGCTTGACCTTGGTCCAAAAGTTGTCCAAAAATATGCAATAACCACATATTAGACTTCATGGTCAAGTGACTATTCTCATTCATTCAATTAACATAAATATACTCAAAGCATGCATAAAATATGAAGAATGGTGGATTAATCGAGAATAATAGGAAAAATTAGCCCAATAAGTTACCCATTTTTGGGGCTCATCATCACCCCCTGCTAAAAGGGTTGCTCATCCTTTCAGCAACTAATCCAGCTCATCATCTTTGATTGCCTTGACTGCCTCTCTAACATCCCAGGTTTCCGAGGTGATGTATTCTTCTCGATCATGAAACCCTGCTTTTCTCTCTACTTCCTCCTACTGCTTATGCTCCTCTTCTTCTTTGACCCCTTCCAACAGTCCTAAAAGCAAGGGAGGACTGAACTTTAGGCCGATCTAGTTGGCCTGCAGATTTTGCATTGACTATTTGTAGAGTGGTACTCTTGCCAAGGCCCCCCTCATCCTTGTTGGGGAGTGGTATTCTCTTATTTTCAGACTGTGGGATAGTGTGTTCCACTTCCTTGTGCGAGCATGAATGCAGTTATACCCCAACAGTCTTTCCATGTCCTCAAAGTGAGCAATGGCCTGAGCTTGTCGTTGAATGTAATCTGGTAGAACCTGAGGGTTGTTGGCCAGGTGTTGATGGGCATATATTAAGGCTGAGGGATCCTCTAGTTCTGCTTTGATTATGAGTGGCTCAATTAGCTCCCTGTTCATAATATCCTAAATCTTTGCTGCTCTCTTTTCCTCATGATTTAACCAAGAGGCCATGGCCATAAGTTGCACATCGCCCAATGCAGCATTGGGGTCCCACAAATTCATGTTTGCAAGGGCCAAGTTGTGTAAATAGAATTATGATAACTTGGCATTATCTCCTGCTGAGCTGCTGTCGCACAAAGCCATGAATTGGTGGTAATTTTGAAATGGAATGGTGCCCCTTTGGGCCAAGGTGTTAATCTGGAACTGTAACCATTGATATTTAAGATATAAGGCATATGACTTGGCAGGTTGCCTACAATGTAAGGCTTCTACTACCTAGCTGGCCATGTAGGCCAGTTGGGCTTCTTTCTCTTGTACCTGTTGCTTTAGAAATTGTATTTCCTCTGTTGCTTGTGACTCCTTCTCCTGTAACTATTTTGTTAGCGCCTCAACCTCAGCATGCAACCTTTCCTCTCTCTGTTGTTCATCATACGTTTCCTTGTCTACTCGAGGCCTTTCCTGCTGTTGTTGTTCTCCCAAAATGGAGGGCCTATCTTCCCTATGACTTCCCTATAGCTGTAGCTACTGTTTCAACAGCTCATTCTCTTCCTGTAGTTTGACCCTTTGACTACTTTCCACATGCCTTACCATGGCCAATTCTTTTGTTGATTCCTTGAGTTGTTATTCCAAGTGGCCTATGTCTACCACACCCTTGAACTTGGCAATCCTCATCCAAGTGTGAGTTCTAACCCTTTCTTCTTCTGGTGCAAAGAAAAGTGGCACCGAAAATTTCTAGGGAACTATCTTCCCGGCTTCTAACAGGTTGTAGTATGAGGCCAAGTTAGGCTGTGGGCTTGGTTCCAGTATTTCCTTGGTCTTTTCTTCTTCCTATGATGGTTTGGCTGCCTTTTCCTCCAATTTCTCGATCTCCCTTAACTTAGCTAGAGTTTCCCGTAGAGATGTCTCAGCTTCCTGTAGAGCTGTCTTTGAGTCCACCAGCCTAATTTTCTCTCTCCAAGTTGAGGTTTTTGGGCTTCCTCGTTCATAGGTGATGGATATCTTTGCAGGAGACTCTTCTTTTGGTTTAGGTGTTGTGCTCTCAATGACAATTGGTGCCTTTGATTTAGGCTGGGTTCTGCCCACTTTGATCTGTGTGATCCTCCTTGCTTTAAAGTACATGGAGGTTTGCCTTTTTCTCTTCCCTTTTTGTTTTGGAGGTGTGCTTAAGGCAGCAAGCACAACTGCTACCTCCCTTGAAAATATCTCAGGTGATTTCTCCTCTTTTTCCCTGCTTCCTGTAGAAGTCCCTATGTCAATTGTTTCTGTCTGTGTTGTTGCTATTTCAAGATGTGTCTTTTCCTTTTATTTCTGTGTGCCTACTTTGGTTGTGACAGCCTTCATTTGGGGTTTTTCAGCTCTCTCTGCTCTACTCTGCATTCTCTTTTCCCTTGGTGTTTGTGCTGTTGTTTCCTCCTCTATTTTAGGCTCAGCAATCTGGCCCATTTCCCCTTTTTCTTCCTATTCTTGTTGTGCTTAAATGTCCTGTGTTCCTTCACCATTGGTTTTCTCACCTTCTTCAGTGTGTTCTCCCTCCTCACTTCTAGATGGTGTGATGTTTTTAGCCAAAATTCTAATATTTTCATCCCTAGACATGTTTCGGAAGATTTCCCAAGATATGGGGACAGTGTAGGTGTGAAGGGAATCTTCCACTAATAGTTTGATGAGCGCATGATGGGTCAACTGATCTGGGATCCCTTCATTTAATTTTGTACCAAATTCAATTAGTGACTGAAGAAGAAAATAGGGAATGCTCAGTTTCTTGGTTGGAGGTAGATCAATCCCATGTCTTAGTTCACACAACAACCTGAAATGATAACCATAGATGATGCTAAATCTCCCTTCACATGTAATGTACTTCATGATTTGGAAACTGACTTCACTCTAGAGAGGAGGAAAACTTGTTCTCCTAACCCCGCTTTTGTCTTCTACAGGATGTTCCTCGGGCAGAAAGAATGTTTTCTTGGTAGCTTGGCGCAATGACCTCTCTTCTTTGCTCCAAGGGAGCCCTAATGGTAGAGCAGTAACTCAACTGATGAGCTCAGGGGTAAGTTATAGGGTCAAACACCTAAAACTAACTGTGGCATGTATCTCTGATTGAGGTCTCAGGGACATTAAAAATTCCTCAGTTATCTCCTCGTCAAGAACCTGAATTTTGTCAAAGAAGGACATCCAATTGGCTCGGGTGAAAAGGTCCACCATCTCATGATGCTTGTGCAGTTTGCTAGAGTTCGAGGGTTATTTCCTTATGAATCCCCCTGGCATGGTGAGAGTGCTCTTTTTATGCTTTAATCAGAAAAGAGAATGTTGTTTATGGTTCCCCCTGAAATCAAGAAGGAATTTCTCGAGTGCCCAATATCAATTAGCAATAATTCCCTGGTTTTAGGACTGTTGTTATCCAAAACTCGACTGTCTGTTTATGAAAGGAAGAATTTTGTTTCTACAGACAGAGTACGGAGATCAAGTTTTCTTCTCAGCACATAGACAAATATGAAAATTCAAAAATTTTCATACACAAGCTAGCCTCCATAGCTGCATATATCTTCCCTACAGGAGAATTTTAAAAAGAGGAAACGTGGAGGATAATTTTGATGCAGAAACAACTGGGAAACCTAATGCAATACACAGGAAAATGTTTTACTTCCAATACACAAGCAGATATTTCCTCTAATTTTCCAACCTGATGCTGTTCAATTCACCACCTTTGCAAAACATACCATGCATAGAGGAGTTTTTTCGAGCCTACCTCGTTTGGAGCTCCAAATTCGACGAAAAAAATCCCAGGCTTCCCTGCTCCGAAAAGCTATGCAGTCTTTCATGTATAACTCTTCCTGTAGAAGACCCCCCGGTTTTTGTAGAATGTCACTGTGCCTATGAGCGAGCCCGATACATGGGAAATTTTCAAAAATAGGAAGAAAAACTGGTGGAGGATGACTGGTTAACAGTTTTTGGAAGTGCAAAATGAACAGAAGGCGGTGTAAGTTTCAGCCTAACATCTTTTAACTGCGGCGTGATCCATGGTGAGGGAATGAGGTGGTTGGACCAAACCGTTGATCCGACGTCATGGCCATAATTTCTTTGCATGTTTCTGACCGCCATCACCTCCCCTCTGCTGTTAACCACCGCGACCACTACCAGTCCCAACGATTTCTCCCTAAATGGACACTCCACACGTGCTTGCTGCACATCTCGTCGGAAATTTTGAATGTAACTGGCCTCATTCGGATCCCACGAGGCTATGTAACTGGCTGAGGGTGGCCAGTTGACTGGCCATCGATTCCATTCAATCCGAACCATTTCCATAGGCATGCAACTTTTAAAATATAGTTTATGCAATTGACAAATGAGTTTAGGCACTTACCTACGTGGTCACAGCCGCGTTATGCAGACTTTGGGTCTTGGAACCACTCCTTCATTTTCTTCTGCTTCATGCATAGGTTTTGGAACCCATTCCTTCATTCATTTATGCTACATGCACAGGTTTTGGAACCCATTCCTTCATTTGTTGATGCTGCATGCATGGGTTTTGGAACCCATTCCTTCGTTTGTTGTCGCTGCATGCATAGGTTTTGCTTGGCTTCAGCTACTGATGATATTCTCATGTTTAAGATGAGCCATTTGCATGTATCCTTTGTCGTTTTCGGCTGTCCCTGTCTCTAGAGTATGTCTTCTAGAGGGATTAGCTGCTACAGGATTCCTGTAGGATGTCCTATAGTTGCTTCTCCTCCTAGGATGCAAGCTAAAATTAGCAAGGCTAGACTGCTGACGAGGGGTTCGACTGATGAGGAGTCCAGATGGAGATTGACAAGTATGGTGAGAGAGACACTACTGCTTGATTTGTCACTAAAAGTTCTTGTTGGCAGTATGAAGAAAACATGGTTTTTTTGTGTGACTATGCAGGAACAAATAACAAGATGAGTACAACGGAGGTGTAAAGAGATGAAAAAGGGTGACATATGGTGATGGACGGAAACATGGGTGTTTGCAAGCCTAACAGGTAGATTCCCAACCTTCGGATTCTCTCCCAAGATCAATTCTGGCCTGTCTGCAGCTTCTACAGGATCTTCCTGTAGAAGACATAGAACTTACTGTAGAAGATACAAAACTTCTTGTAGAAGACACAAAACTTCTTGTAGAAGGCACAGAACTTCCTGTAGAAGGTGAAATCTTAACCCAAATGTGATCAAATATTAAGAAATAGGAGTGGTCATGGGGAATTGTTTGTGAGGGATGCTTGCAGCTTGGTGCTGACCTCTATCTTTGTTTTGTGCGGTCCTCCTAACCTGCAATGTCTACCCTGCAACCTGCAATTATTCAACAGAAATTAGGTCTATTTCTTGTTTTTTTTTTTGAGAGAGACAGCTGGGGCGCCTCTAGGAGGTATTCACCCTCACTGTCTGCCTCGGGCACCTCTAAGAGGTTTTCACCCAAGCATCTTTTTATTCCTTTTCTGTTTTTTCTTTTTTCTTCTCTTCTTCCTTTTTTTTTTTTTTTAATGATCAAGGTGTGGGTGGAGTAGAGACAGGGCCCTACTCCACTACCAACACTGATTTATCCAGCGTTTCAATGAACTCCTACTTAGAAAGGGGCTTCCTGAAGATTTTCAATCGACACCCGTTGACGAGCATGGGGATGGCTTCTTCATCAATGGTCCTGATAAGGACTGAACCATCATTGTTGCATTTCTCCACTGTATATGGTCCCAGCCACCTTTTCCTCAGTTTCCCTTTGAAATCCTTGTATCTCGGGTCATATAGAAGTGCCCAATCTCTTGGATGAAATTGCTTTTTGTTAAGGTGTTGGTCATTCCATATATTTCTCTGGAGTTGGACCACTTCTGAGTGGAGGAGGGCCTACATTCTCTGTTCATCCAATCCATTCCACTGTAGTAATCTTTCCCACTGTGCATGGTTGAGGTCTAGGTCCAGCTGAGCTACTAACCTTAACGTGTTGTACTCGAATTCTATAGACAGCAAAGCCTTCTTCCTGCAGACTAGCTCATAACGTGTGAAACCTATTGTAGTTTTCCAAGTGGTGTTGTAGGCCCAGGTGGCCTCAACCAAGCGATCTACCCAATCTTTTCTGCTGCTACTCACCACTTTAGTCAAAATCTCTTCCAAAGCCCTATTAGTGACTTCCACCTGCCCATTTTCTTACGGATGATAAGGGGTGGAGGTTTTGTGCTTGATCTTGTGATGAGTGAGCAGGTCTTCAATCGGGTTAGAGGTGAACTGACTTCCTTGATCTGTGACTAATTCTCTTGGGTAGACAAAATTGTAGAAGATATTTTCCCTCTAAAATTCAGCCACTTTTTCTTCTGTCGCTACCTTGATTGCCTTTGTCTCTACCCACTTTGTTAGGTAGTCTGTGCACACAATGATGTGAGACTTTTGATTTGAAGGAGGATTGATAGGATCCACAAAGTCCATGCCCCACTTCTCAAATGGCTCTAAATCCACTTGAGGTTGGAGGGGCATTTCATCCCTCGGAGTCAGTTTCCCCATCCTTTGACACCAGTCACATTGGCTAATGTATCTTCTGACATCTTGATGAAGAGTGGGCCAATAGTAGACTGCCTGTAGAATTTTGAAGGTGGTCCTTTTTGCTGCAAAGTGACCTCCACACAGTCCATCATGATAGGTTAGGAGGATGTCAAAAACTTCCTCCTCCCTGACACAACGCCTCAAGATCTGATCTGGGACAAGTCTAAACAGGTTGCCTTCAATCCAAGTGAATGGGGCACTTTTCCTCACGATTTTTCTCTTCTCTTTTGAGGATAGGTGTGGAGGGAACTATGCTGAAACCAAGTAATTTGCTATATTAGCAAACCATAGAGAGAGTACTAAAATAGAAAATAGGTGTTCGTCTGGCATTTGATCATCTACCATCCCATCTTCGCCCGCAGACAAATCTAATCTAGACAGAAAATCAGCAACAACATTTTCCTTGCCTGGCCTGTCAACAATAGTCAAATCAAATTGATGCAATAACAGTAAGCATCTAATGATACAAGCATTTACATCAGGTTTATTCATCAGATACCTAATCGCAGCATGATCAGTGTGTACAAATGTTTGATAACCAGTGATGTAGTGTCTGAACTTTTTTAGGGAATGGACTACAACTAGGAGCTCTTTTTCGGTCACAATATAGTTTAATTTTGCCTTAGACAGGTTTTTGCTGACAAAGTATATGGCATACTGTATCTTCTCTTCAACTTGTCCTAAGGCTACCCCTATGGCTTTGTTTGAGGCATCAGTGTGGATGTGGAAAGGTAGGGCCTAGTTTGGACCTCTTGAGGTTGGGGCAGTTACCAGCTTATCTTTCAACTCCTCTAGAGCCTCTTAACAGTTGTCAGTCCATATAAACTCAACATCTTTCCCCAAAAGACCAAACAATGGTGAGGCTAGCTTACTAAAATCTTTAATGAATCTTCTACAATATCCAGCTAAGCCTAGAAAAATCCGAACATCTCTTACCTTTTGAGGAGGCGGAACCTTTTGGATGATAGAAATTTTGTTAGGATCCACCTGTAATCCTTGCTGAGAAATTGTATGACCTAGCACGGTCCCTTCAGTCATCAAGAATTCACATTTTTCAGGATTGAGGGATAGGTTCATTTCAATACACTTGGTTAAAACTTTTCCCAGGTTAGTCAATGCTTCTTGGAAGTTGGACCCGTAAGGAGTAAAGTCATCCATATAGATTTCCACTGAATCATGAACCAACTCAGCAAATATGCTCAGTAACATTCTCTGGAAAGTGGCAAGAGCATTGCATAGCCCAAAGGGAAGGACTCGATAGGCAAAGGTATCGCATGGACAAGTGAAAGTGGTCTTATCCTGGTCTTCCGGGCTGATATGGATCTTATTATACTCGTTGAACCCATCTAGGAAAGAAAAGAACTTCTTCCCTGCCAGCCCATCTAACACTTGATTTATGAAAGGCAAAGGGAAATGGTCCTTCTTGGTGGCTTTGTTAAGTTCTCGATAATTTACACGGATTCTCCACTTCCCATTTTTCTTGGGCACAAGCACCAGAGGAGAAACCCATTCGCTATCGGAGATGGGGTAGATGAATCCTGCATCTAGCAACTTTTGCAGTTCCTCTTTAACAATGTCCTTAAGGGATGGATTCATTCTCCTCTGAGGCTGCCTGACTGGTTTACAATCCTCTTTAATGTAAATGTGATGGGTACAGACCGAAGGGTGGACTCCTTTCATCTCCTTATAGCTCCAAGCAAAAGCATCCGAATGGCAGTTCAGAAGTCTACACAGCTCCTTTTCCTGAGAAGGGGATAGGGATGAGCTGATATTCAAGGTCCTTTCAGGGCCAAATTCCACATTCTTAACTCTGGGAGAGGTCGGATCAGCCACACATAGGTCTACTACAGCGCTGGCTTGGGTACCTTCCACCAACTCCTTTAGTGGCAGCACACTGGGAGGCAGATTTTGAATCAAATTATCAATTAGGTCATCCTTGGTTTGAGGGCCTCTCGGGTGGCTTCCACTGTGCACACTAGTGCAGAGTAGACTTCACCCTCATCTCCCTCCTCCAACCAGAGAGGTAAGTCATGTTCTAGTAGAGTTTGGGCAAGAGGATATAGGACTAGCTGCTTGGAAATAGGCCCATTCTTGATTGTCATGCTCCCAGCTCGACAACTGATGTAAGCATCTGTAGTAGCTAACCAAGGCCTTCCCAAAATGAGGCGGTATGCAGTGAGTTTTTCCTTTGGCTAAAGGACCAAGAAGTCCGCAGGGTATTCCCAAGAATCAACAGAGACCATGACATCCTCCACAATCCCTTCGAGAGTCACGGTGGAGCGGTCTACTAACTGTAGTACTATTGAGGTCTTTCTTAGGGAATTCTAAATGTTAAGTTTGAGCATAGTGTCCTTGGTCATCACATTAATGGCAGCGCCTAGATCAATCAGGGTGTGGGGGATTATGGTGCCATTGATGTGGACATCAACTACAGGACTCCCAAGGTTTAAATATTTTGGAAAGATTACTTGTCCCAACATCAGATCAGACAGTTGTCCTATGACATTGATAGTTGGGGCATCTCTCTTGCGCCTACCTGGGCGCCTAAAACACTTCTCCTTGATCAATTTGTTGTAGATTGGTACATATTTTATGGCCTGGAGAAGTGGTATTTTCACACACAACTATTTAAGTTCTCCTAGGAGTTCAGTCTCCTCTAGGTTTGGTTGTTTGGTTGCCGTTAATCTCTCAGGAAAGGGTGGAATGGCTTTGGGTTCACTTTTATGTTTCTCTTCCTCATCCTCCAAAGGAGGAGGTTGGCGATCTGGAAGGACCTTCCCAGATTGTAGGCTGATCTCTTGAATCTCCACAACGTAGGTAGGGCATGTTGTCTCTCCAGTCTATACCTGCTGGGCCTGTCTGTTATTGGGGTTCGGGTTTGGTTGAGCAGGTATCTGGGGTTGTCTTGGAGGAGCAGGAGGTAATGGTTGTGGTTGAGTAGGTGGTGGAGGCAAAATAGTGGGAGGAGAGTTGTATTGGGGCCTCCACCCTGGCTGAGGTGCATTCCACTGAGGTTGTGGCTGAACATGAGAGTGAAACGAATGAGTAGCAGGTTGAGTATGGTATTGAGATGGATAATACCAAGGAGGAGGTGTGGACCAGGAAGGATGAGCAGGGGGGACCCCAAGAAGGTATATCAGCAGATTGGTTGGGGTTGTAATAAGTTTGGGATGTCCCTTGCATCCCCTGCTGGTAAGGTCTGGATCCATGCAGCCTCCTTTGGTTGAGGAAGTAGAGTGGTTTAGTGGCTCCCTCGGCCCCTTGGTACATGGCTTTAAGTAGGGTAAGGTTGGGCATTGGTTTGTAGGGTGGTCTTCCCACAAACGAAACATACCTCTACTGAGTGCAATGGACACTCGTTCTTAGGATGTTTCCTTGTACATTTGGGAAAAAAGATGGCCAAAGCCCTCTCAGCTTCCTCTTTCTTCTATTGGATTTGGAAAGTATTCAGTTGCATGGCAATGGTCTGTCTCACCTCACTTTTAAGGTCTTCCATCTGATTTGTAAACTCATGTTTGGAGAAGGTGGCACTGGCTGAAAGTGGATTCCCCCTACCTCTTTTCTGGGCTGCCCTAGAGTGGATTCTAAACATAGTCTTTATGTCATCATAAGGTAGTTGGTAGATATCTCCACCAACTAGCAAATGGAGAGTATCTAAAAGGTCTTCAGGGACTCCTCAGAGCAGAACCAGCTTCAGAGATTCAGGGTCAAGTGTGCACCTGGCCCTTTTATAACTAAGTTGGAACCTTTCTTCATAGTCTTCTAAAGATTCATCACTTCGCATGGTCATCCGAAAGATTTCTCCCTTTGTTTCCTTTGACCTACAGTAGTCCCGATATTTGTCGTTAAAGGCTAGTTGCATTTGAGCCCAAGTTGTAACACTGTTTCCAGGTAACCCCATGAACCACCGTAGGGCTACATCCTTGAGGGTAGAGGGAAAGAGTTTCAACTTTTGCTCGTCTTTTGCATAATCATAAGTTCTACAAAAGACAACAAACTCAAACAAGAAGGTATCAGGGTCTTCAGTGGTCAATCCATGGAAGTGAGGTAACGCTGAGGGACTTATGTTTTTCATTTTTGTGTCCCCATTGGTCTCTCGCATGGGAAAGGCAACTTCTATTCTCTCCTCATCTCCTATACTGTTTCTGTGTTCAACCATGGTCTCAAGAGGAATGTTCTCTTGCTCTTCTTTTGTTATAGGATCTTCGTATATCTTTGGAGGTTTACCTATAGGTTCTTCTAGATCACTACCACCGAAGAAGAGAGATGGGTGACTCAATGATGTAGTGGGGGTGTTGGGTAAGAATTTTTCTAATTTTTCTCTGTTCCTACGAGGCTGATTTTTGGTTTTTTTCTGCTTGTACCTACAAAACTGAAATAGATTGAACAACAAATAACTAAAATCTATCTTGCTAAAATGAAAATGTGGAATTGAAATGAAAGTAGGAAAAGACTAATCTATGTCGCTGAAACGAAATTGTAGGAACGAAATGCTAGGCTACGCTTGTAGAATTGAAATTGCCGAATTGAAATGCTAATGTACGCTTGCAGAATTGAAATTGCAGAATTGAAATGCTAATATACGCTTGCAGAATTGAAATTGTGGAATTGAAATGCTAATCTATGCTTGGAGAATTGAAATGTTAATCTACACTGGCAGAATTGAAATTGCGGAATTGAAATGCTAATCTATGCTTGCAGAAATGAAATTGTGGAATTGAAATGCTAATCTATGAAAGCAGGAAATGTCTAATCTAATTTTGCAGAAATGAAATTGCAGAATGGAAATGAAACAATCTACTCTACGCTTGCTGAAATAAACTACTTAGCAGAAGGTTGTAGTAGAGAATAGAAGAAAAGTGACAATAAAAAATACTCTGACGCTTCCAATATTGTAACAATAATGCCACGACTCTTGGGACTCCCTTCTTTACTTTTATCAACCCGGTAGTTCGTAACAAACTTGGAAGCGACGGTGCTATATGCACAAGTACTAGCTCTTGCCGCAGGTTGTCACTGGATCAGCTGGCACAAGTCTGCTAGGAGCTTAAGAAAAATTATATGAGCTTTTAGAAGAAGCTTTTAACTGTGATGGATGAAAGCTAACTCAAAGGAGGCTAATCTACTTGCAAAAAGAAGTTGAAAGCTGAAAGGAAATGCAAACCCTAGCAAGCCCTAGTTTTACCGACTAACCCTACTGGTGCAAGAAAAAGGATGAAAGCTATAGAAAGGGATTTCATTGACTCTTGGGAAGGTTAAGTGCATGTGTCTAAGCCACTTCTGAAGTGAAATATGAATAGGAACATCTTTTTGTATTTTTGAGTAATCTTGTAGAATAATTATGCATGTGCTTTAACTGTTTTTGGCTGTGCAGAGGTTGATTGATGAAAGGAAATGGTGTGGGCACTTGTAGGAGGTTGGGAAGGTGAGAAGAGGTCCTAAGGGGTCCCTAGAACCCTTCCAGAGAGTTTCACAGTGATCGGATCTCGAAAAACCGCTCACGTGAACTTCTACAGGAAGTCTGTAGGGGTTCTACAGGATGTTCTACAGGAAGATCTGAAAGGGGATTTTGGAGGGTTGATGGTGGGAAAGTGGAGATGGAGGTTGAATGAGGGTGTGAAGAGGTCTAGGACATGGTGAATGAAGTTGAAGAGTGATCAAGGTCTTTGGATTTTGTTCAAGGATGGAAGGAGCAAGGTTGCACAAAGATATAGAAATTAGGTCAAGTTAGAAAAGGGTGACAAATGAAGGGGAGGAATCTGAGTTAGGAGGTTGGAGCAGGGTTTCTGATGGAGGAAGGGTAGGTAGGAATGTGTCAAAGGTGTTTTACAAACTATTTTCCAAAACTGACCAAACAAAGACTATGCAAACCAAAGACCTAGCTATTTTGACCTAGAAACCAGCAACCATGATGAACATAAATTTATTGGTAGAAAATCATGCAAGGTAACTACGAAAACTAAGCAAGAATGGATCTAAGCATGTAATCTCAACTGGTACCAACTTTTGCAACTAAGAATCTAACACTAGCAATTGCATGAAGAAGCAAGAACAATGTTTTTGTGGCAGCAAGGACACCTTGGTCTCAGCTCATGGTCCTGAGGAGGGAGAGGTGAGATCAAGGGTTGCTTGATGGCCTTTTTCGAAGATCTTTTCTGTTACGAACCTATAAAATCAATCTGAAACATGAAAAGCTATTTCAATCATAAAAAATGACCTAGATAACCAAGCAAGATTTTAATTTACTAGCAGAAATTATTCTATGAATACAGCAAAAACATATAACAGTACACAGAGGAGGTCCTGGCACTTGGGTTGGGCCCAACCCCAAGAGCTATAGGCTCCTAAGAAGAAGCTCAGAGCTGATGCAAAATGAAACTGATCTCCATTACTAATAAAATAACCATGTCACAAAAATGTTTATAGCAAAAGTTCCAAAATGAGCTGAAAAGCAGAGCAGCACTAAAGTGAGAAATACAAAATGTTCCCAAAAGTAAACTACGAAGGTTAGAAGCCTTCCTTCTTATGCACTACGAGGACCTCCAACAGCCCTCCTTAACTCAAGGGGCTTGGCTGCTCAAACTGCATGTAATCAGTCACTTTACAAAAGCTGCTCGGCTACCCCTGGGAATCATCTTTGGTGGCCTACTGAACTCCGAGCTGATGGTGGAGAACTCGAGGAAGGGGCCATTTAGTGTAGGAGACACCCTTCCTAGAAATCCTTAGCCTTGTTCCCTCATATTTGGCTGTCAACTGGCTCATAAATGCTTGACCTTGGTCCAAAAGTTGTCCAAAAATCTGCAATAACCACGTATTAGACTTCATGGTCAAGTGACTATTCTCATTCATTCAATTAACATAAATATACTCAAAAGCATGCATAAACTATGAAGAATGGTGGATTAATCAAGAATAATAGGAAAAATGAGCCCAATAAGTTACCCATTTTTGGGGCTCATCAATATGGCCACAACACATTCATCATTATCAGTTGATTTTATTACACTTAAAGTAAATCTAAGTAGAAAGGATTGTGATTGTCCAAGTTAGGTTACCAAAAAGTCATCAAGTCTAATCCTCTCTTAAAATTAGATGTGGGCATATGTAGAGGGTATATCGAGGGTTTGATGATTTTTTTTTTAAAGGGAACGGATAGCATTTTCATTATACTGTCTGGGAATGGGCTAGGTCCCTTACAAAAATCAGACTTGATCTATCTGTATCTTTACTTTCATTACAATGAGTATGGACCTTCTTGCTACCCCTATTATTTACATATGTTCTATTTATAAAGCTATAGCTATAATTTCTCCAAAAAGTGCCATTATAGACTATACAACGATATTGCATATATATAAAATAAAAGTAATTCAGTTGCTTTCTATCTCAGCATCATTCCCGGAAAGCTCGCCCATAGACGTGTTCAAGTTCTCTTGTTCGTTCTCTTCTTCCCCCTGAATCTTCGTAGCAACAACATCAGTTTCATCATCATCACCAACTAGAGCCTACATAGCAGCATCCTCGCCACAATCAACATTGGTGGCTGAGGGATTTCGAACCCTAAACACCTCCTTTAAGACTCCCACCGTAGTCGTCTCCACCTTGATTTCTAAATTATCAACCTGTTGTTGTATGATCAGAACGTCCATTTGTAGACCTTCCATTGTTTTCTGCATAAGCTCCCAGTCTTTACCCAATCCAGACAACTGATCATAAATGACTTCCATATTCTTATTTAATTCGTTAACGATTTCCTTTATCACATGCTTGCAGTAGCCCTCAATCAAGGTCTCAATACCAAAATTCCCCATGCCATTTCCAGACCCCGAGCTCCTAGAACCTGAACCATCCCCGCTAACATTCCTTGTTTATGACATTTTTGCAACAATCTGCTTATGCACAACAAATATCTTATGATTAACTGACTGGAGCCAGCTGAGGTATATAACGACTGATCCATCCCGAAATTCCTCTCCATCTTGTCTTTAATAAATGTGGAACAGTGCAGGGTCTTATCAATTTCTATACTTTCCATGTTTCCCCCCGTCCAAGACCAAAAGATTGTAGAAATGGTGTTATCTTCCCCTATTGAAATTGTTATATTGTACAAACCGATGAGAATTCGATGCCTCATCACACACGTGTCATCGCACATGACCTGTCGTCCGATGGCACCATAAAAATGAGTTAAAATATCACCTACCATCCCAGTATTCAAGATGCGAAGGTACCTTGGGTAGCCATCCAACATAACTACCACCACACAGAGGCACCTAGGGGATCTGGCCTCCTTAACTGGTTCCATAATGTTATGACGACCCATACCCCCAATGTACAACATTGACCTGAAGCCACCGACTAAGGGATTTGACATAAGGTTATGTGGTGATTTATGCATACTATACAAAGTCCTAATATAACCCCCACATTTTCCTGAATGTCTACCATCTGGTTTTTGACTCGCAGCACGTGGAATAGATTAACTTTATCAAATCTTTTTAACAGATATATTATTCTTACCATGATTGAGGACGTTTCATATGCTATATGGGAGACATTTCTCAGAAGCCTAACACAATTTTGAATGATTAGCCTGGAATCACCCTTTATGTTCAAGGAGTTGACACCATTGTCCAAACATATTTTTAATCCTCTCCATAGTGCTAATGCTTACACCTGGTTGTTTGAGGTGACCCCAAGTCCCCAAACATATTTTACTTCTATTTTTTCTTCGAGGTTGATTAATACCCCTCCTACTCCAGCCTCCCTGGGGTTACCTTTCAACACACCATCAAAATATAACTAGGTGTTCCTGACTTTCCTTTACCATTCGGGGAAACCGTCTCCTTTCAATCTATTGAAAATTTTCATAATTTCATTAGATATTAAATAGGCAGATTTTGAGGAGGGAGGAGCAAGCCTGAGCCATCATTTTTCGGAGCTGGTCAATTCTTTCATATCTAAAGCATCATATCCTCATGAAGAGATGACCTCGAAAAGAAACATCACGCCTTTAATTGCAACTATTTCTGAGCTTTGATGAAATTTTTGGAAGATAGCCTGATTACGACATAGTCATATCGACCAACACATATATTTAGGAAATTCCATCCAGTAACACTGAAGCAAGGGATTTAAAGAGTGAGGTGTTTTATTTCCCCAATAGATAAACATGTCACTCCAGACCTTTGCAAGGTGGGGAATTTGAGCCAAAGGAGCAAGGGCATGGTTCCAAACTTCCAGTGAGAAGGGGTAGAGACAAAACAAATGCTTAATTGATTCCTCTGCTTGGCCACACAAAATGCACCAGGATGGACCACTAATTTTCCTCTTTTTTATTTTTTCGGTTGTCAAGATTTTCTCATGGACCATCTCCCTGTTATAGACATATTTGGGCACATCAACCCCAAACTTGTATGTCGATAAACTAGGGATCATCAACCCCTAAAAGAGTTGTTTCATACCCTAAAAGAACATAGTCATCTGATTACATCATTCCCAAAACGTTTCACCTGAGAAACCATCCAAAAATGGCCTAAACTAAACCATACTGACTGATCCACTACCAAAGTGCGGTGCATACTAAGTGGTACACTGCCAGGGTGCAATGCATACTGATTAGGCCTTCTATAGGGTGCGATGGACAAATGTCCGAGACAGTTTGTGAGGTGGTTGCTCATGGAATCTTCTAGAAACTTCTCCTATGCCACTTGCCTCTCTGAATTCACTGAGGGATGAGTAAGAGATACAAGAAATCTCCAAGTGAAACCAATTGTAACAAGTGGAATGACACTAATCAAAACCCCATGGATGACTCACACCCTTGCACACATCTATAAATGGATCCCTCATCTAAGAGATCTCAAGGCTGGAATATTGTGAATTGCAAGGAAGTGCTGATAGTTTCTAATTGAGGAAAGAGCATTGTATTGTTGGTGTGATCTTACTATTTCATGAGGTGAAGAGGGATTGAAGTTGGGAGGATGATGCTGGATCAGACAACTGGGTTGTAATTCTCCCTTATATTAATAAAGTTCTTCAAGTTTTCTTCCACATGATTGTGCCATTGTGAATATTATTATTTGTGAATGCTATCATTTGTTCATTATATATCTGATTCTGTAGTGTTTATGTTGTAATAGATCATGATGCTTTGATGGTTCTTTGTTGCTGTACTTGTGAAGGTACTCTCCAAGCGGGTTAAGTACGGGGAGGAGTTGTAAGCTCTGTCAAGGGGGAGAGAGATCAAGCAAGGGATTAAGCGGAAGTTCTAGGTTGGTTCCATTATCTTTCTCTTATCTATTACACATAGAAGAAATCGTTGACTTGCTTTAAACTATTGTTTCTAGGGTAGCTACCAAACCTAGAGGGCTAGTCGTTTGATAAGAAACTAGTTTTCCCAGAAAAAAAATTAGCGACTCCACTAGGGAACAAATAGATGTTTGTTTGCTGTTATTGTTTGTTTTATAAACTATAGACAGAGCTTGAAGTCAACCAGGCAACCTTCGAACAGTGCTTGCTCTGCAATTGCATAGTAGATGAATGCTGCTTCAGTCAATCTCTGGTTTAGTTTATAAATTAAACATTTGACTTGCAAGCACTTCTAGATGCCCTTTTGGTAGCTTAGTAACCTCTCAAGACATTCCTCTATACTTTTCTCTTTACTGTTCATCAAAGCTCAGCTTAACTCATTGAAAACAGTTGCACATTTGAGCCAAAACCCATTTCAGTTGCGCTCTGTGGCCCATCGCACTGTCTGTCACTGTAACCCAGTATGTATTGCACCTCCCGAGTGTACTAAGTTCGATGCATCCCTATTTCTGTGAAGCCCAGGTGTGATGACTGACTGAACCCTTTTTCCATTCTAGAAGTTGGAGGTTTTTTACCTTGTTTTCAGTTTTGTTTAGTTATTTTGCTGCTTATGAACAACACCTCCTTACTGAAGCCTACTTGCATCAGCCTCCATTATATTAGGATTATTGAATGTTTTTGTGTATTTGTTCATCATTTACAATTATTCTCGAAAAGTTGTTTAAATTGATCTGTCGCTTTGGTACAAAAAGTGTCGTAATTGTCATTTTGTGTCGAAAAGAGAAGTGTCGTGGATTCTTCCTTCCTTTGATAGTTGATTGAACTTTTCTTCATGTATTTGGTTTGATTTGTTTTTATTCAAAGTGTCGAAAGCATTTTTATTCAAAATTGAAAAGTGTCGTGGAGTCTTCCTTTCTCTTTTGAAGAAGAAATTGTCGAAAATGTCATTTTGAGTAAAATATTTCAGATCTTTGTTGCATTTCGTTTTCCTTTTTGGAATTTTTCACATTAAGGAGAATGAAAACAAATACATGCATTTGCATTTAAAATAAAAATGGATTCGTGTGCGAAAAATGATTTAGGAAAATGCACTAGTGTGTGCTCTTTTCTCTTTGTTTGAAAGAATTGTAATCTTCTTTCCCTAGTAGCTAGGAATTTCATTGCTCAAAATAAACAAAGATTGTTTATCATTGTAGATTGCATTTTAGGAATTTCAAATCAACATCATGCGGTGAACCATTCAAAGGCAAACTCTAAACAAGATCAACTCTAAAATAAATTTCAATGAACCTAACAGCACTTTGGAACTTAACACAACATATCTAGAGGTCTAGGCTAGAGATGTGTTTCAACATCATTAAAACTAGTGGCTATCATTTTCATTGAAGGTTGGGTGATTCCTCCTCCTTGATACGACAAGTTCTAGCATGTACTATTGCTCCCTGTACCATCGCGTATATATTTGGAGACCACAATAGGCTTATATCCTTTATCCATAGGAAACTGAGTCTGCCGCCTTATTGATCACAATGCATTGAACACAACATTCATGAATATTGACTGCCATACATAAGTCCTTGGTAATTTATTTTTAATTTTTCACCAAGGTGTATATTGCAGTTTTATGATTGGTTTGGTAATACCTCTGTCTAGATCTTCCAGAGTAGTCACTTTCGTTCCTTTTTGACTCTTTAAAAGAAAAGGTCCATCTGAGCACTTGTCACTTCAGACTCATTAAAAATCGAAGGAGACTAGAGTCATCTTTAGCTTTTTCTCAACTCTTAAAAATTGAAAAAGAAAAGTTGTGTCCAAGCGTCATTAAAATTAATTGAATTCAAAATAACATATTTTTCCCCTTAATTTTGAGTTGATCAAGTAATCTGCAATCATGGAAGAAAGTCAATCAAATCCCTATCGTTTGCGGATACTAGCGAGTCAATCGTCTTTGAATCCAGAAGTGAACCCAATCTGAACAAAGCAAACTCATTTAACTGAGTCCAATTCATCTGGTTTACTTGAAACTTTTGTTTCAACATTGTCAGAGACTCCAGTTACTTTGATTATTTCTGGTACATCTGCCTTTACAGAAGAAGTTTCACAGTTACAAGAGGACACTAGAACTGATCCTAGTGTGACGGTAAACACTTATATACCTAAAACAACTCCATATAGAGTTGATCCAGAACCCATTTCAGTTCAAACCGAGGCTACGTTTGAACCAGTAGTTGTTCAAGAACCTCCCTTTGAGACTGAAGTTCATTTACCCAAACATCTGGAAGTTGAGTTTCAGAATTCAGAAGGTGTCACCCCTCCAGTATATGTCACTGCAGAAAATATACCTTCTTTGGCTCCAGATATCTTTTACGGACCTGAAAGTCTACCTCTTCCACCTGGTCTAATTGCTATAGAAGAGATAGTAGAGGATCCCCCATATAGTACCCCATTTCATTTTGGAAATGGGATTCATTTGACTCCTTCTACTCCTGAGTTTGGTTCTTTTAATCTTCCTTCATCGCAAGTTCTTGTCGAATCGCTAGGAAATTTTTTGGATAGATTAAACATGTCTGAGCAACCATCGACATCTAGGAATGTTTCATCTGATGCAACTGTGACAGAACTTCCTGCTGCCATTCCTACAGTGTTTTCTAGCATACCATCTGTTCCAGCTAGTTATCAGTCACTAGCTAGAGTCCCCTCAGGGGCTGCTTTGGCAACATGGTCTGCTCCTATTTATTCATCTGGAGACCCACCTAGTATTTCTTATGTAGAAACTTAGCAATTTGATCCTGCATGCCAGTATCAATTTGGGAAAACCAGTGTTCAAAGATCGATATATCCTTTAAACACTTGGACTGCTGCCATATGGAGGTCAGTATGCCTTTTCATTGTTCCCTCTTGGGGAACAACCATATGAGAGTTTCCAACAAAATTCGGGTCAAACTATAATTACATCCAGTGGTTGGGTACCAATACTGCGACAACAACCAAGGGTTGTATATCCAATGCAATCGATCCAACCTGTGTCGAATATTCCCACTACACCTGCTATTATGACTGTGTCGCAAACACAAGCACAGCTTGTTGTGTCTCAACCTCAAGTTTCTCAGGTTGCGATATAACAACCACTTGTCTCTACGGCCCAATCGCAACCTCAGGTTAGTGATTCTTTATCTGGAACGACTCAAGCACAAACAGGTATTTTCAATCCGCATCTTGTTCAATATTCCAGTATTGGGCAGCAGCAAATGGTCCAACAACTGTGGCTGGCGCAATACCAACAACCTCAATTCTAGCAAACCCAACCTCAGTTTGGGCTTGGTTTACAAGCTCAAACTGGATTTGGTCAATATCAAGCCTACCGAGAACCTGAGCAACAAGGCTTTGTAGGTTATGGTCAGCTGTATTTTCAAAACGGTTATCAACAACCACACTATACTGGTTATGTCCAACAACCTTATCAAAGTTACCAGCATCAGATACATTATGCTGGTATGCAAAGACCTATTGCTCAGGCGATTCCATCTTATCCTAGATATGCTCCACCTAACCTGAATCAGCAATTGCCTTTTGTAGCAACTCTAGAATTACCAGATTTGAACCGGCTAAGAAATGATCCAATTGCATACGCCCCTTGGTGGCTAGCGATTCCTCATAAACTTCCCTCCGATATTCCTAAATTCAATGGAAATCCAGGATAAGATCCATCGAATCACGTAATGACTTTTCATTTGTGGTGCTCATCTAACACCCTAAATGATGATTCGATTAGGCTTCACCTTTTTTAGACAACGCTTACTGGTCCAGTAGCAAAATGGTATATTGAATTTCCTAGAGCTTCGTTTGATAACTTCAGCATCCTTGCCACTGCTTTTCTAACCCACTTTCAGATACCCATCAGGTACAAAACAAGAACAAAACTCCTTACCAATTTTAAATAGACCACCGCCACTCACATATTTGATCATATTCATGAGTGGCAGCGTCGTTGTCGAATGGTAAAGATGTACGTTCCTGATCAACTTTTAGATGAGTGGTTTATTAAGTCCTTATTGCCATCTATCACTGAGGACGTGGTGAAAGGAGGAGTTGTCACTGATGAGTAAGTCATTTCTCGTGCCCAATATTCAAACTTGATCTATACTTAGTCTGGCACACTCTACGACAAACTTCTTGACGCTCCTAGACCAAAATTTTCCGTTGCACCTCCTCCTAAATAAAATAGGGACTCTCATGCTGGTGATGGTGTGATCGGTGCCTCAAGCACGCAAATCGCAAGGGGTCCATCTGGTAAAGCTCTTGCTGTTTCTAGTCAGAATGCAAATGACAAAACTTTTGCCTTGGGGATTAATGCCATGTCATCTGACAAAGGCAAAAGTCCAAAGCAACCAGGGGGCAAGAAGAAAGGGAAAAATAATAAGAAGAAACAGGAGAATTCCACTCTTGAAAAATCATCTAAGAACCCTACTGGGCCAAAGAAACCTCCTCGTTTTCCATGTTTGATATGTAACGAGGAGCATTATATGAGAGAATTTCCACATCGAGTTGAGTTTGCAAAGTTTTTTAATGCTTCGAATACCTCAGTGGTGTTGACTGATCCGTTTCCAAACCCAGAAACTAATCTGGTTGCTATTGATCATGCTTCCACATCCCAAGTGCTTATGCTATCCATCTCAAACAAGAAAAATGATGCTTTAATATTGAAAAGGAATAAAGATTATGGGAATCCATCATCGTCAAACAACCAGGCTACAGATCAACCTAGTGGTTCGACAACGACTTCACCAGAAGTTGTTCCACCCATTATTCCTGAATTAACTATAAAGCTGCCAAAGGGAGTCGTACATAAATCGACATTTAATCCTCGTGCTCGAGCTGCTCAAAATTATAATATAGTGGAGGATCTGGCTCAATCGCCATCTGCTATTTCGACACTTGAGGTATTGCAAAATTGTCCCTCCCAAACGCAGGCCTTGTTATCAACAATAGGTGGGATCAATCCAATGGATTCCAAAATTGTGGCCTTTAATCATAAAGGATATACACCTCAGTTACCAGCCCAACTCGCTTTCCTTATACAGGTAAAATCCCTCAATAAAAATGTTCATCAAACCATCATTGATGAGGGAGCATCTACATGTATTATGTTAATGAGTTTCCGGAAAACTCTCGATTCACCACCCTTGTCACGATCATCAACAACATTAAGAGCATTCGATGGAACAACATACACTCTGTATGGGATTTTAAGTAACTTACAAGTTGAACTAGGGGGCAAGGCAGTAGAGATTGAAGTTGAGGTCATTGATGGAAACCTTGATTACAATATCTTACTGGGAAGGCCCTGGATTTATGCTATGGTTGCCACTGTGTCTGCATATTTTAGAAAGATTGCATTTCCCTTCCAAGGTGGAATAACAATCGTTGACTAACTAGCCCTTTTTCCTAACAGTTCACAAGCTATTGGAAGCATTCCATTGATCCATGGAAGTTCACAATCGCTTCAAAATGTTGGAGTAGGTCTCCTAAAAGATCCTTCCTTAACGGAAACTTTTGCCCTCTCGCCTCCATCTGGTTTTGCAGAAGTGGCCACAGTGGAAACTTGTCAAATGATCTCTTCTACATCATCTGAATTTAAGAAGAGTTTCGACCATTTTGATAGTGAGGATCATCACGAGGCATTGCCACCAAGCCCCATCGAATCTTTGTAGCAATCAATTTTCTGGGCTTGGGTGGCAAACCCGAATCAACACTCGACGAGTATTTGGGTAGATAGGTCTTTAGAATATGGTACCTCTTCCGATCCTTGGTCTTGTATACATTCTACAGACAAAGGAATCATCCAATCAATGATGATAAGAGAGACACCATGGGAAGATTACCACCATTGTTCCCACCTTCGTGATGACAATGAAGATTATTCAAACGAACTCAATCATCCTTCAATTTTTTATTTTTTATTAAATTCTGAAAATACAGTAGATTCCGAGCGAAATCTATTTAACATTGAAGAAACTATCGCCATTAATATTTTGACCAAACCTAATATTGTAGAGAATATTCACGTTGGCAAATCTTGTTCTCTATTAGAACTAGAAATTTACTGCGCTCTTTTTCACGAATTCAGAGATGTCTTTGCATGTTCATATGAATAAATGCCAGGCATTGACTCGAGAATTGTTGAACATGAAATCAAGATGTATCCAGATGTCAAACCATTACGACAATGGCTTCGACCTGTCCATCCGAAAAAATCCACTGCCATTAAAGCAAAAGTTGAAAAACTTTTGCGTGCTAGCTTCATTTAACCTGTTCCTCTCACTGATTGGGTATCGAATATTTTTCCTGTGATGAAAAAACAAGGAACGATTAGAGTGTGCGTCGATTATAGGGATGTAAATAAAGAATTTCCGAAGGACAACTATCCTACACCCTTCATCGACCAGATTATTGATGAATGTGCCGGATGCGAAATCTTTTCATTCATGGATGGATTTTCTGGATACAATCAAATCAATATCCGCCCATAGGACCAATCAAAAACTGCATTTATATGTCTGTGGGGCACATTCACATATCCTAAATTACCATTCGGTTTGAAGAATGCAGGGCTAACTTTTCAGAGGGCAATGAATTATGCCTTCCATGACATCAAAAACATCGTTCAACCATATCTTGACGATCTGTTGGCTCATTCGCGAAAACGAACTGATCATACGCAACATTTGAAAGCCATATTTCTACGTTGCCGACGCTACAAGATACGACTGAATTCGCACAAGTATGTGTTTTTTGTTGGTTTTGGTCGATTGCTTGGTTTTGTAGTTTCTAAGGATGGAATTCGACTCGACCCATTTATGGTTTAGGCAATCCTTGACATGCCTCCACCTTCAAATTTGCTTCAGATTCTGAGACTCCAAGGGAAAGCTAACTTTCTGAGGAGGTTCATTCCACATTATGCTGAGCTCGCTAATGGTTATACACGTCTTTTGAAAAAAGGAGTACCCTTCCACTGGGATCAGGTTGCACAAGATTCCTTTGATGCTTTAAAAGATTCCCTGATAAAAGCATCATTAATGTACGCTCCTGACTATAAAAAAGACTTCAACCTATATCTCGTCGCTACAGATACAACCATCGCTATGGTTTTAGTGCAAGAAGATAATGGAATTGAACATCCTATATATTATTTAAGTCGCAATCTTAATGATACAGAAATAAAGTACTCTTACGTTGAAAAGTTGGCTTTCTCAGCCATTCAAGTAGTACAGAGATTTCGACACTATGTTCTCTTTCGCAAAACTACCATTGTGTTAGATTGCAACCCAATGACTTACATTCTATCACGTCAATTACTGGGGTGCAAATATTCCAAATGGATAGCCATTTTGTAGGAGTTTGATCTGGAATTTACCAAATCCAAATCAAAGAAATCTCTCGTCTTTGCAAAGTTACTTTGTGACCTTCCCTCGTCATCCAAAGATTTAACATCCCAAGCATCAATCGTGGATGAGACTCTGTTTCTGATATCGTCAAGTGATTCGTGGTATGCGGATATACTGGTCTATCTCTAGATCCAAACTTTTAGGCCTAACACCTCTTTCTATGAACAACGACGTACTCAATACCAAGCCAAAGACTATCTGATTGTCGGTGATACACTTTACCATCGTGGTGTCAATATAGTTCTATGAAGGTGCCTCACACATGAGGAGGCCGAAAAAGTTTTGAATGATTGTCATTCAAGTGCTTGTGGGTGGCATCTATCTAGTTACGTGACTGCACAAAAGATCTTACGAGTTGGGTGCTTCTGGCCCACCATATTCAAAGATTGCATAATTGCAGTCAGAAGTTGCCATGCTTGTCAGATTTTTGATTGCAAAACCAGAGTACCACTTGCACCACTACATCCAGTAGTTGTTGTTGGGCCATTTGCTAAATGGGGCATTGATTTCATGACATGTAACCCCACCTCAGCCAGGGGGCATGGGTATATTATAGTCGTTGTCGACTATTTTACAAAATGGCTCGAGGCGATGCCTATATTAAACAACAACGGTGAAACGACTGCCCTTTTCTTTTTTAATCATGTAGTTTCTAGATTTGGTGTACCATAGGCCATAGTCACATATCATGGGTTGCATTTTCGCAATCACATGATGATCGAATTAACTACCAAATTAGGATTGTCCCATGATAGTTCTACTCCATATTATCTGCAAGCTAAAGGACAAGTTGAGGTAACCAACAAAGTCCTTAAGCGCATGCTGCAGAGAATGATTGGAGTCCACAAATGGAATTGGCATTTAATCCTATACTCAGCTCTGTGGGCATATATGACTTCAGTGAGAAATGAGACCAGATTTATGCCCTTTCAGTTGGCGTATGGTCTAGAAGTAGTCTTACCAATTCAGTGTGAAATCTCATACCTCAAGCTTGTGATCGATCTGCTTTCTGAAACTTCTAAAGAAGGGGCTCATTTCTTGGAACTAATCCATCTAGATGAAACCCATCGTGATGCTGCATTAGCTAACGAAGCACATAAGAAACACATCAAGGTGCAATATGACAAAAATGTCAAGCCTCGTGTCTTCTTAGAAGGTGACTTGGTCTTGCTTTACGATTAGGACTCTGACAAATTAGGAGCAGGTAAATTCGAACCATGATGGGATTCCACTGTCACAACCCCGAAATGGGTTGTATCTTAAATGTTACTATGCTTGATTAAGTGTAGTAAACTCATTGTACATATGCTTTTATTGCATTTTTGAGTGCTTTCTTTTTTAGAGTTGTCATTTTGGTTAAGTAATCCACTTCGCATTTGTTGCAGATGTCAGACTTTTTGGAACTATTTGTTTGGTATGCCGACGAAGCTAGTCGTAGTACGCAGAACCTATCTTCTGTGGCCTGGGCCATTTTCGCTCCAAGCGGCGAGTTAGTGAGTTTTAGGGGGATATGTATTAGTCGATCGATGAACAACATCACTGCGTATAGTGTGTTGATTGAACTTCTCTCTGATGCCATTTCACATGGCATACGCCGACTCATTGTCAGGCTAGATTCACAGCTCGTCATTCTACAGCTTACTGGTGTTTATTCACAGCTCGTCATTCTACATCTTACTGGTGTTTATTCCATTCGGAACCCAGCTATTTATCGCATGTTCCTAAGAGTTAGGATTTTGGAAAGGCATTTTGATTCCATTCAATACCAACACATTTCTAGAAACTTAAACACATTGACTGATTCGTTAGCAAACTATGTGTTAAATAGACATGTGCAGCATTTTTAAAGAAAGCATTCCGCATCAACATTTGCATTAGGATTTCATCACTTAACCAAAATAAAGCTCCAAAAATAAAAAAAAAATAGATAGTTGTTTATAGTTTTTACAAAATGTTTTGTGTCCAAGAAAAAATTGGTCATCTGACCAAGAAACTCAAAATGAATGTAGAAAAACATCCTAGACTAGTGATGCTGGTGATAACATGTCACCGCCTCTGCTATCATGCATAGGAGCCTAGTCCAATGACTCGGTACGCCAGTAGTATGGCGCTATAACCTCAAAGGTAACTCATCGGTCCTGACATCCTCAATATCGAAAGTGAGGCCCTCGATCTGATCCTGCAACACTGCCAGGGTCTCTGATATGTCGACATCCCAAAGGACGACCCTCCCTACAGCCTCTCCTACTGAAGCGTCATCTGCCGCTTGTGGGTGTGCCACTAGTCGCACTGGTCCAATATTTGCACACACATATGAGTTTTATTAGTCTTGGTAACATAAAAAACACAAAAACATTATAAAACTAGAAAAAAAAGATGTGGTCGAATCATTTTACCTATAGCACTCCACTGCTCACTAGCTGGTAATGCTAAATCCGGGTTCCCTCGGAAATCCATCCCGACATATGGATACTTATCAAATACCATCTCCTGGTGATTGTACCACTCGAAAAAGGCATCAGAGAAAGAGATCTGTGACTGGTCGGCATGTTTGGCCATAAGATCCACCCATCTCTACATCCGTGGTTCCCTCGGTGCAGGAAATGCCAGTGAAATGTTTTGAGGTTGCATCAGTGGAATTATCTCCAAAGAAAAATCAGTCAATATGGATCCATAACGAAAGTTCTTGGTTCTTCCATTCTTTACTTTGGACAGTTGTTCTTTTATAACAGGAAGTATCGCCTCACACCAATTGAACACCTTCGGTTCCAGGAATTTCAGGGCGTACTGCATGTAAGATCTGTTTGCTAAATGTAAGGCTACACTACCAGCCAATCTAGCAAAGGTAAATAAAATGGTCCTCAAAGGTCGATCAATGACATCCTAGATGTTAATCTTACCATCTCTACTGGGTTGAGATCCATCCCTGTGGAATTGATGAATGTAATCTTTCACAGATTCACCCCCACGAGCAAATCCTCATAGTGAAAGAGGGGCACCATGCCTCGACAACCCCGTCAGAAAGTAAATATCCTCGACCATGAGAGGAATAGATTTACCTTTGATCTAGAATACCTGGTCAATAGGATCCCAAGCATCGAGAAAATACTGCAACAAATTGATCTGTCGTCTCATGCTCGATATGCGGAAGAACTTCAACAAGCCATAGTTTCTTAATGCATCCAATGTGCCCTGGTCATGTAAAGAAATCATATCTTCCTCTTCATGTTCTCGTTCATGCCATGTGACAACCATCTTGATCCAAAAAATATCTGAAATTTAGACAAAAGATGAGTTAGGATCCAAATTTGAGCAAAAACAGGCAAAACTTTGATGAAAAATAGTGCAAAGTTGCCTTTCTGTGCCCATCGCACCCTACCTTTGAGCAAGGTGAGATGCACACTGACTGGCCAGTGTAAAACTCAGTATGCATCGCACCTTTCGATATAAGCTAGGTGCGATGATTGGGGAACGAAATCTTCAAACCCCAAGGGCCCAGAAAAGTTGAAAAACTAGCTCAGAATCAAGAAAAGATGGAATGAAAATGAAGAGCTCAAGGATAGCTCCTACTTGGTCCTGACAGCGCGGAAAATGGTCCACAGGATCTCCTGAAATTGACCGGTGAAATTTGAGGGGGAAAATCGCTCCAAAGATCCAAAATCCCAAATTTGAAATGAAATGATGAAAGTGAAAGGTAAAACTACTTTTTATATTTACTATTCATGTACTTCAAGTAAAATGTTAGTTTTAGTTCACTTTTCACCCATATATATGTATTCCTAATAAATTTTATGGAGTGTTGAGCAGGTTGAACGACTGACGAAAGAATCTAATGTGCTAAATAGTGAATTGAACATCTTTGACCACCAATCCAAGCATAGTTTTTCGTTTCAAGCTTGTGTTAAAATGAAACCGAATCCAAGCATAGTTCCCCCATGGTTGAAACTTGTCAAAAAAAAATGAACCCACCTTCAACTAAATAACCTTTTTGATTTCCATTCTATCAGCCTTTTGAGCCTTGGTTGTGTACCTCCCATCACCTCCATCCCTTTGTCCGATCATACGCTTCCACTTGGTTGTTTTATCCTTTTTTAGGAATAGTTGCGATGAGTGGTCCTATTAGCCAACCTCTTTACAAAATTCAACATGTTTTGAGAAGTTCCAAATTCACTGGAACTAGTTGCTACCCTAGACACCACTCGTTCCTCAAAATCGAGTCTCCTTTAAAACCTTTTCAGACTCGTTAAATATGAAAAGATTGTCGAGCGCTTGTCTTTTTCAGCTCGTTAAAATGATTGGAAAAGTCATCCCTCTTGTATGATTTTATACTTTTTCAGACCCGACGGATTATCTTACGAAAAAGTCAAGCACTTGTCTTTTTCAGCTCATTAAAGTGATTGGAAAAGTCATCCCTTTTGTATTATTTTATCCTTTTTCGGACCTAAGGGAATATTTTATGAAAAAGAACTTACGGAGTTTTCTTTTTGTCCATTTTCAGAATCTCTTAACATGAAAAGGACCGAGTTATCCTTGTCGTTAAAGTCGTTAAAACAATAGCGACAAACTTGTCCATTCTAGACGAGGCCGAGTTTCACTGTCGCTAGACTCGTTAAAACATAGCAATAGGTTTGCCCGAAGGGAAAATTATAGAACAAGCATATGTTATCCTCCTCAAGCTTGACAAAAATAAAGAGGTACTGGTCAGCAATGACTGGGGAAAAAGGGAAAAAACTTGAATAATTTAGGGTAGTAGGTCGCTCTTGAACATGACACTTTCACTTCATCTTCGTGATTGAGTTGGCTAGGGTTATTCCGTTCACCGGTCATCTCAATCCATATTTTGGGGTTAACACTACCAATTCATCTCAGTGTCGCTAACATGTTCAAGAGAAGTAATTTAGTTGAGAAAACCACGATCCAGTTAATGTCTCATCCACTACAATACTTCCAACATTCATCTTTTTCATGACCACCATTCCTGAACCTTGTGTCATCAATTCATTTTCACCTCCAAAAAATCATTTGCTTTGTTTCGTGTCGTAGATGTGGGATACATCAAGGCCCTCTTACGATGAGTCACTTCTTGTCGACATCATCACAATATCCAAGAAGTTGACTTAGAAACAACCCTTTCAGTGCTTTGAAGCTTGCATAAATCAATGGCAAGTTTCTCACTTTCGGTGACAGTTTGACATCAATGGCCTTCGACTGAAAGATTTTGTGTGGTGTTCGACATCGGATCATATATTCACACCACGTGAATTGTACTGTAGTACCTTGAGGGTCATTATCATTATCAGTGATTCCTCTCGCGTCTGTTAACAGCTCACATTATTGGTTGGTAATCAGGCAATTTCTTTCCATGTTCGACTTCAAAACATTTCTTCACATGGATTGACTTGTACATCGAGCGAAGATTGGACGAGTTTGAAGACCCCAGATCTAGTTTCATCCATCCAGGTTGCGATATATTCGGGATATAAGAAAACATCAAATGTACTGCACATATGGTCATCTGAACCATGGATGATGACTCTACATCTGAAGAATCATCAGTCTGCATCTACAGATGACTATTTGATCTATGTACATGAAATGAATTTTTAAAGCTGAGCATGGGAATGCCTCCCTCAGCTAGATCATGAAAATTATATTATGATGATGTATTTTATTGTAACTTATGTAGGTCACCTTCCAGTTCAAAACTTTGGATCCTCATGATAAAGCATTTCACCCGACATCAATATTTACGACTTCACGCTTTAGGGGGAAACTGTTATAGACATATTTGGGCACATAAACCCAAAACTTGTATGTTGATAAACTAGGGCTCATCAACCCCTAAAAGAGTTGTTTCAAACCCTAAAAGAACATAGTCATCTGATTACATCATTCCCCAAAAGTTCCACCTAAGAAACCATCCAGAAATGGTCTAAACTAGACCATACTGATTGCTCCACTGGCAAAGTGCGATGCATACTGAGTGGTACACTGCCAGGGTGTGATGCATACTGATTAGGCCTTTTATAGGGTGCGATGGGCGACGATGGACAAATGTCCAAGATAGTTTGCTGGGTGGTTGCTCATGGAATCTTCTAGAAACTTCTCCTATGCCACTTGCCTCTCTGAATTTTCCCAGGGATGAGTAAGAGATCCAAGAAATCTCCAAGTGCAACCAATTGTAACAAGTGGAATGACACTAATCAAAACCCCATGGATGACTCACACCCTTGCACACATCTATAAATGGACCCCTTGTCTAAAAGATCTAGAGGCTGGAATATTGTGAATTGCAAGGAAGTGTTGATAGTTTGTAATTGAGGAAAGAGCATTGTATTGTTGGTGTGATCTTGTTATTTCATGAGGTGAAGAGGGATTGGAGTTGGGAGGATGATGCTGGATCAGACAACTGGGTTGTAATTTTTCCTTCTATTAATAAAGTTCTTCAAGTTTTCTTCCATATGATTGTGCCATTGTGAACGTTATCATTTGTGAATGCTATCATTTGTTCATTATATATCTGATTCTGTAGTGTTTATGTTGTAATAGATCATGATGCTTTGATGGTTCTTTGTTGCTCTACTTGTGCAGGTACACTGCAAGCGGGTTAAGTATGGGGAGGAGTTGCAAGCTCTATCAAGGGGGAGAGAGATCAAGCAAGGGATTAAGCAGAAGTTCTAGGTTGGTTCCATTATCTTTCTCTTATCTGTTACACATAAAAGAAATCGTTGAATTGCTTTAAACTGTTGTTTCTAGGGTAGTTTCCAAACCTAGAGGGCTAGTCATTCAATAAGACACTAGTTTTCCCAGAAACACTCCAACAAAAAATGTTAACTTTAGGGAGACCATCACCATTCCATATTCCCCCCCACATAGGGGAGGGGAGAGAGGAGCGCGCAGGAATGGATAAGAGGGCATAGCCATCCTTGACACAATGTTTTTTTGAATTCCCCCACAACCAAACACGTTTATCCATCTTACTCGATATTATAGGAGAAAACCCATAGAGGCTTTCAATCAGCATATCCCACTGAACTTGGAGATGATCAAGAATTTTCAGAGAGATCCACCCACTCCACATGCTAATATCATCCCAACAAGAGGTGTTCACAAGATGAGAGAACCCGTGTTCAATTAGTCATCCAGAGAGAGCTGGGTCTATACCATTCGCATAGTCGGATCCAACTTGAATGTGTTTCCCATTTCTAGGAAACCAACCTAGGTGATTCAGAATGAGAGAGGACGAGGATTTGCATAATCTCCATATTTTTTATCCTTTCTTTTCCCAGGATTCATCCTCTAGTCTAGTGAGATGGATTTTATGAAAGTATTTTCTAATGAAGGTTTTTTTCCACCACTCATCAGAATCAGAGGAGCCTCGAGACGAATTTTTCCCCCAATGCCAGGTTCATTAGTTCATGAACTTTTATTTCCAGACCTCTGAATTTCTTAGGATGTTTAACCAAATTCCAATTTACTAGATGGAGTTTATGCTCATTACCCTTTCCTCCCTGCCAAAGGAATTTCCTGATAAGCTTGCTTATTTGTTGATTGATGTATCCTGGAGCTAAGACGCCAGATCCAATATAAACTATAAGAGAAGAAAGCATCGATTTGATGAGGGTGACCCTTCTTGCCAGTTTGAGCCATCTAACACCCCAATACTACACTCTATTCCTATCTTTTTGAAGAAAATTCCCCCATTCCTCCACTGATGATTGTTTTAGGGAGATTGGAATCCCAAGATATTTAAAAGAAGAGCGATGAATATCCATCGGAATTCCCAACAATCGACCAATTGAATTCAACAATTCTCTTTTCCAATTCCATCCAATTAACTGACATTTTAAATTGTTGATCATACTCCTAGAGTGAAGAAGGAACCCATCTAGGATTTTTTTGAATCATGAAGCAATCACTAAGGAAACTCCACCAATTAGGAGGGTATCATCAACAAACTAGGAGTAGTTGATTTCTCTAATGTTTCTTGCGATACTGAGCCCGGAAAGGGATCTATTAATTTGCCTAACCTCAAGATTGCAACTGAGAGATTCTGCCATGATGATGTAAAGAAGGGGAGAAAGGGGGCATCCTTGTCACAATCCACTTGAGGAAGCAAACAAGGCCCCAAGACGCCCATGATGAGAGGAGTGATCCAGGGATATCCAATGCAAGCTTTGATCCAAGATATAAAATCAATATTAAATCCTAATTTCTTCATGACAAGAAAGAGGAAGGAGTGATTTACCCGATCAAACGCATTTTCCATGTCCAATTTGATAACCATTCTAGCTTCTCCCTCTTAATTAATTGAATGCATTGCTTCCTGTACTAGAATGATATTGTCTAAAATATTTCAATGTTTCATAAACCTACCTTGGTTCTCATAGACAATGGAGGGTAGTAAGGTTTTGATTCTATTGGCAATGATTTTCGTCAAAATTTTATAGGAGGAGTTGCAAAGAGAGATGGGGCGAAACCTAGAAAAGGTGGTAGGATTGGCTTCTTTTGGAATTAGAGCAAGGAAGGCAGAATTGGTGCTACACCCAACTTATTTTTGACCCTAGTGTAGTTCAGCATTCTAATAAGATATTTTTTAATGACATTCCAAAATAAATGATAAAATATGATAGAGAAACCATCCGGTCTTGGGGCCTTCTCAGGTTCCAATTGCCAAATAGCATTATGATCTTCATCTTCAAGAATTACATCAAAAAGAGACATATTAGAGAGCAGAGAGACAACCTAGAGAAGGTCCCAAAGGAATTCAGATGCCCCAACAGAAAAAGGGCACTCCAGATTGAGTAGATAGTTGAAATGATTGAATGTGTCCTGTTTAATTTCTTATGCAGTGCTAACTGTCAACCCACTCACCACCTTTATTTCCTTGGTACAGTTCTTGTTCTCTTAAGACATTGCTTGTTTGTGGAAATAAGCAGTATTTGAGTCTCCAGATTTCAACCATAGACTATGGGATTTGAGCCTCCATAGATTTTCCTCCTGCCTATTGAGACTGAAGATCTAAGAGGAGAGGTCTTTTTCTTTTTGAATGTGTGACTCTTCAATATGAATTTTCTCCATCATATTATAGTGTTCTTCTAGCTCTTGAAATTTTTCTTTCCTTTTTTTCCTGGGGGCTGATAGTTGTCTTTGAGCCATTTCCTTACTTCGGTCTTGACTTTTTTTAGTTTGGACTCTCAGACATAGTTGGGAGAGCCTTGGATTTTCCGAGTCCAGGTTTTTTTTATCATTTTCCCAACTTTTTCATCCAGGCACCAGTCTGCATTAAATTTAAATGGCGGCAGCCCAATATTTTCAACCTTTTCCATGGAGATCATAATGGTGTGACAATCAAAGTCTCCAAGGGATTCAATAGACAAGGAGTAACCGAGGCCACTAAGGAACCAATTATTGTGTAGTAAGAATCTGTCTAATTGAGCAACGAGGAAATGGACACCAACCCTTTTGTTCGACGAAGTGTAATTCCCGGACTTGTGCTTGATATCGAATAGATCCGAACGAGCTAGGAATTCATCCATTCTATCTCAGAAGTAATACCTGATTGAAGAACCACTTCTTTTTTCTGAGGCATTCAGTACCATGTTAAAGTCCCCTGCCATTACACTGTTAATGTGAAAGTTTCATTCTTTTAAGATCTCTAAAGAGGCCTGAAATTATGCCTTATCGTAGTGGAGAATTGACCCATAGATGTTTATGAAGGGAATTTTGTTCCTTATCTCCTTTTTTTCCAAAAGAGCCATTATCCAGGATTTTGTCTTAATTTCCTCTATCTGGGTAAATTTATTGTTCAACCAAAATATTCCTAGCCCTCCTGAAGCTCCCCTTAAAGGTTGAGATGATCCCAAACTGTCTCCAAAAAATTTCTGCAACTTTCATGGTTTCCACTTCTTCTAATTTGGTCTCCTGGAGAAATACTACTAAAGGAGAAACTTGTTTGCTTAAATCCTCAACTCTAAGGATTTTTGCGGGGTTTCCTAGCCCCCTTATGTTCTAAGACATAACTTTCATAGTTTAAGGGTGGGGGAAGAATGACCACCATCCTTACCATCCTTGTTTTATTTTTTCCCCTTAAGCAAGTCTGAGATAACTATTTGATTCCCTAGGTTCTTGTTTATTTTTGCTTCCCTTTCTCTCTGATTCCTTTTGTTTGGCCTTCTCTCTTTCTTGTTGGAGTCTGTTTCTCGGCTACTGCTCTCATCAGCCCAGGTTAGTGTTTGGGACAAGTTATGTGTTACCACCTGATCCTAGCCTTTATGCATGCTGCTCGAAGGGGCTTTGGGAACAGGTAGTAACTTTGGAGCTTCGTCACCTACTTCATTTAGGCCATTTTCTGCTACTTTTCGTTCTTCTCTTTCTTGAGTCTCCTCATCGATAATTTGGGTAGACGCTTCCGCTTCCACTTCCCTTGCACATAGAAATTTGAACGGATTCGAAGAGGAAGCAACCACATTGGGGGTTGGGGGGTTCCAAACTTTTGATGCTGCCCCTTTACCTTTCAAGTCCTTCTTGGGTTGTTGCCACTACTCCTCCTGTGCAGCCTGAGCTTCCACACTTTTTTCATTTCCATTTTTAGGACAGTCTTTGGAAAAGTGACCATAGTCATGGCATTGCCTACATTTGAATGGTATTTGTTCATATTCTAATACGTTTCTATGCTTCCATTCTCCCAATTTTAGATTGATTTTAGCTAGAATTCCTTTTTCTAAGTCCACTTCCGCACAAATTTTAGTGCAAGAAAACTAGGAGCCTTTTGGTTCAGCCTTATCTAGTTGTTTCCCAACGCCATTGCCAATAGCTTGAAGGCAATCATTGGTCCAACAGGAGATGGGAGATGAGGGAGCTTGAACTAGACATGGATGACAGTGGGAATGTCTTCATCTGGATTGAAATCCAAAGTCCATTTGTTAAGGTACATCCCTCTAGATCCAAAGAAATATGGTCTGTTGTGGAAGATAACCTCCTTATCCGCTTGGATTTCAAATAAAAAGATAGGCCATTTCCAACAACAGAGAGAGCAATTTCACATGTCATCATAGGAGTCCAATTTTTCTTTATCCAAGTCTCCATAAACATGGGAGAAGGCCACATACCAGTAAATTTCTCGATAAGAGCTCTTTCAAAATACACCAAGGAGTTTTTCCTGGAACCATCCAGGAGGGAGACTTTTGTGACCTCAATCCTCTTCTTAACGAATTTGGAGGGGGCGAAAGATGCAGGACAAGGACGCTTCGGGAGAGGCCACCATAGATTGGAAGGCAACGACAACATCTAGAGGGGGGAGGGGAACCCCCTCCTCAGATGCCATGGAAGGAAAGCAAGCTCAAAATGTAGCCCACCAAAATCACAGAGCACTAGTTCGTAATCGTTCTTCAAATTTCGACCCAATCCGCATATCAATAGTTCCTTGGGTGAATATTGTTATAACACCATCTACCATATGTTTATCACAGTGACTCCTTTCAACAAACTATCAGGGTTTGATGATATTAATAAGGAACTTTAAATCGTTTTTTTGCAAATAATAACCATTATAGTTACATCTTAACCATGGATCTACCAAGCCCCTAAAGGGATCAAATCTGCTGAGGTGTAAACATTTTTCAAATTTTACACTCTAAAACATGTTTGCACATCAAAAGATTTCATCCCTCTTTGCTATTTAATATGAATATATATGTAATTTTTCATTATTTAAATTGCATTTTTGAATGTGTAAATGGATTAAAATCTTAAATTGAATTTTAAATATATATAAATGGAATTAAAATATTAATTCTAATTTTAAATATATAAATGGATTTATGCCTTGGAAATACCTATTGACACTCGAACTTTGTAGATTACACCTTGCAATTATACAAAAGATTTGATAGATTTTAGACAAAATAGACTAGAAAATATATCCGAGGAGAGAGAAAAATGTCAAATAAATATTTTTACAATAATAATTTAGTTTTTAATTGCTTTATATAACATATACATAGATTTTGTTTCTATTAACCATATAATATATACATAGTTGACATTAAAATATTTAGGGAAGCCATTGAGATTGAAATGTTTAGGGAACTGTACAATGCACAATGTCTTTTCTCTATCACACACTGACCAACCCTTTTCTGAATCAAAATTACATCATATATACATAAAAAAATATTAGTTCCTCCCTTTCCAAATTCCCCAAAAAGACTTAGTTTTCTGCTTGTAGTAGCGAATATAGAACCACCTTCTACAAATTAGGAAATTGTTTGACTAGAAGAATCCTTAACAAAATACGTTGAAAGGTTTCATAAAGACGAGGTTTGAATATCCAAGACACTTAATGACACTTTTCATAAAAATATAAATCAATTTCAAGAGGTTTCGAGTTGAATTAAAAGGTTAATTCCTGATTGTGTAAAAGCGCAACAAATTTGTTGTGCTACTTGAAAATCATCACTTGTCAAAATTAAACCTCAGCTACCTCAGCTAATAGGTCCAACATTCCTCTTCTTTCCTTATGATTTTCATACAATGCCACCTATAATTCTTATTTTGTAGCCCTCAACTCATTTTTCAAGGTGATATATTGCCTGTAAATGTTCTTGAGTTGTCTATGTAGGGGCAGGGTTCTCCTCAACATATCTCTAGATTTAAATAGTGTTGGCCCACAATCATTCAGTCGATCATGTATCTTTTTTTAATCCCTTTCATATTTTTCTCTAAGCCTAATGATTTCATCTCGAGCATTCCTCAACTGCCTCCTTAGCCTATTGAAAGCTTGTTGTCCCTCATCCAGCTCAAACTTTTTCTTCTCTTGCATTGACTTTTCCTTCATCAAGCTTTCTTTCTGTAGCTCAAATTTCCTGGCTGAAGATCTGGTTACAGGGATCCTTGATTATGATGTATCTAGCTCCTGGATGTCTTCTTTTTCTACCTTTCCTTTTACCTTTAGATCTGATGGCGAGTGAATTTGTCTTAATTGTTGGTTTTGCTTCATCAACTTTAAATGCCTTTTCCAAAATATTTTTCTTCAACTCCCTATTATCATGTTGAAGATGAGCAATGACTAAATGAAACTTTTTCAATTGTTCTTGTAGTTCCATAATTTCTCTATCCTTGTCATCTAAATAAATGTTCTCTAATATGTTGTCTTGAACTTCAGTAGGTTATGCAGGTATTTTCTCAATGAGTAACCTTTTAGCAACAACTCTTGTGTGTGGTTTCTTGGAAACCTCCACCACCTTAGGAGAGAAATGAAACTTTTTACCTTTTTTCCTATCACATTGGTCAACTGAAGACTGTGGGATTTTGACTGAGCTTTCTACTACTGGTTGAAAATCCGTTTCTATTGATGAGGGTGTATATTTTTTACTCCAAGGACTATCTGAAAGTTCAGTTGTCAACTTGGATGAATCTAAAACTGCTTGCCATGACAAATTTTTCTTTCTCATCTCTTCCACCACTAACAATTTGGTCAAGGAGAAATTATAGAGACTGGGCTCCGCTTGACACTTCTTACCCTGAACCTTATATGTTCTCTTACCAATGCTCCTAAACAAGTAAAAATGTAGATTTAAGGGCCTTTTACCTGTAAAATGCATCAATAACCTAAAGTGGTACTGATAAACCCTCCCAAATCTGCCTTCACAAGTGAAAAATATTTGAATCACCTTGAGTAATTTGTTGTAAGGTTCAAGAAGATATTCCCTTGGCATGATAGCCCCATATTTTTTTTATACTTTCTCTTTAGAAAATATTTGTAGTTAAATTTATCTAATGACATACCCTTGAACCTTTGTTATCCATGCAAAAGGATCTTTGAAGCAGTTGAGACAGTAACCTCTGAAACTCGGAAACTCAATTCTCCAACCTTGACTTCCACACCAGTAACATTTAAAGAAAATTCTTTAGTCACCTAAACATTGTAACCCTGTACCTTTTCACAAAACTTGATGCAACTAGTCTACTCAAATGCCACAATGATAACTGGATCTGAATTCACCAAGGTAAGATATTGAGGCTCAAATCTGAATATGTCACCCCCTTTGTACCTTTTCTTCCTGTCTGGTGTTGTCATGATTGACAATGAAAAAAATCTAGGGTTTCAAAATGTAATGACAATGCTCAACAACTTACCGTAGAAAGAATGCAACAACAACGGAGTTAGGGTTTGGATGATGGTTTTTGGCAAGCTTTTGAATGGAAAACCTCTATGTTTAAAATCTTAAACTACAAAAATTTAAGTCACAAGCCAAGACATAGAAACTTTTTGTTTTTGTACACAACAAATTTACCAAAACACATGCACAACGAGGAAAGCGCAACAAGTTAAAGGTTATGTGGTTTGAAATCTCATATGGGTGATCTGCTCAGTTTTTAAAGATGAATTAGACTTCATACAACATAAATCATTTCAGAAAAGAGAAATTTGAAACTTGGATCTGGTCATGGTGGTGAGAAAACCCTCGGTTTGTAGAAGTGCAGCAGATCCCCTGCAACCAAAACACAACGATCTCTTGTTGATATTTAGGGCATCTGAGGAGGATGAGTAATGTTCTTGATGGATTTTTTTGAAAGCTAAAACATATATTTATAATCCTCCACGCAGTCCATAACTTCCTTCAAACACAAAAACAACTTATGGTGACAAGGATATGATGTACTATCTGATTTGACCCTGCAATTGACTGAGAAGACACCACTAACTTGTCCCAATAATGAAAGTCCAAACAAATTATTACCTTTATCTATGACTTGTATGACATATTAACCCTATACTTACTCAACCAAGACCATTTAAGAAATTGATAACTTGATTTCTTTCACCACTCAAAACTTTAGTATATCCTATCCTAAATTGACACTAAGACTTGATCTCTATGAGATAAGAGCAACACTTTACAAATTGACCAGAATAATAAAAAGACCAAACTTGAATTTGATTACTATAACATAGGACTCTAACATTGGCTCCAATAGGGATGGCAACCTCCCTATGAGGTGCCAAAGAACATCGTATACCATGTGACTATCCCTTGGATTTTATAGACTCGAGACTTGACTAATGATTAACCATGACTAACTATGACTTTTTACATTCTGAAAATTGGCAACAACTCATAAAATCTTAGGGATTTCTCCTCAGGCTTCAAATTTTGGTGACATCTACCCACATCTGTAATACTGGAAATTTGAATGACTATATAAAATGGAGTGATCAAAACCAACTGACTGTTTGCAAAATAATGTTTGAAAAACCTGCCATTTGCAGGCCTTCCAGCAAGAAATTCTCCTGTCAAATCCTGCAGAAAATATGAAGTATTCCCATGGAAAGATGCAATCTTGAATAGTTCCTTCCAAATATGTTCAAATTTCCCATGTTTTCCTTTGTCTTCATTCCGAGCATCCCACTTTAGAACCAGATCACCAGCCTGAAAATATTCAGCGTTTGTTCTTTGATCAAAAATATTTTTAATTTTATCCTGGATTTCTTGGGTATTGTCATATACTTCCTCTCTTGTTTGATGAAATTGAATCATCTAATTTATTCTTATTTGCAAGTAATTTGGCTCTACATCTACTTCTTGCAACAACTTCATCATTGAAATTCCCAATCAAGTAGGAAAAATAAAATTTGTTCCATATGCCAATTGGAATGGTGACATACCAATTGACTTCTCAGTGTTCACTCTATCAACCCATAGTGTATTGATCAACTTTTTATGCCATGTTTTCTTATTTTCTTGCAAAAACTTCTTTATAATGTTCACCAAACTCTTATTTGAAGACTCAACTAGACCATTATCCTGTGGGTAATACACAATAGAGTGATTGAGTACAATATGATATTTATCACATAATTCAATCATCTTTTTGGACTTGAAAGCAACAACATTATCATTGATTATTCTATGAGGAAAACCAAATATTGAGAGGATATTGCCTTTCAGAAACTGAATGATTTCTGAGTTTGTTGCTTTCCTGGTTGGTATTTCTTCTATCCACTTTGTGAAGTAGTTTGTGGCTCACAAAATCCATTTATGTTGGGCTAAAGATGATGGATGGATTTCTCCCATGAAATCTAGGCCTCACTACTGAAATGGCGCTTCAATTGTAATTGGTTTTAGGGGTAGAGGCAAAAACTTCTTTTTACTTTCAAAAATTTGACATTCATGGCATCTTGAGACTTTTTTATAAATATCAGAAAACAAGGTTGGCCAATAAAAACCAACCCTCAAAATTTTGTTAGTTGTAGCTTTCCAAAAATGATGACCTCCACAATCTCCCTTGTGAAATTCTTCCATGATTTTGTGTGCTTCATCTTCCAGTAAGCAATTCAACAAGACACCTTTTGGGTCTTTCCAATACAATAAATGATTTAAAATACATAATTTCATAGCCTTTTAGTTTTCGAAATATTCTCTTTGTTTTTATCGTTCCTGGAGGAGCCTGTAAGTATTGTAATACATCAACTATATCAGCATACCATGGAGAAGAAAGAAAATTTTCAGATACATGTTGAGAATTTTCTAAATTATTGTCATCCGACAAACCATCCATGCAATTTATGTCTAATATATTCATATTTGAATCATCCATCAATTTTTCCAATCCTTGACCCATTACCAGCTTGGTAGGCTTGATATCCACATCATACTCAAGAATATTTGCTATCCGTTTTCCTCTTCTACCTTCAGGATCAGGTTGGGTCAGAATATCTTTCACAACAACACTTGGGACATAAGCAATCACATGTGAATGAAATACATAGACTCTAAAATATTTCAAGGCTTTAACCAATGCATAATCCTGCTTTTCCATTATATTGTACTTAAGAGAAGAATCTCTCAAACCCCTACTAAAGAAAGTTATTGGTTGTTCATTACCTTACTGATTTTTCTGCATTAAAATTACTGTAATTGTATATTCTAATGCAAAAGAGAATATGTTAAAGTATTTAGTATAATCTGGACTAGCTAAGACATGAACATTAGTCAAGGTTAGTTTTAACTCATCAAAAGACTTATTTGCTTCAATTGTCCTCCTAATTTCACTTTCCTTTTGCAACATATTGATCAAGAAACTTATAATTTATGCTAGGTTTGGAATGAACCTTCTAAAAAAAATTTCTCTTCCAAAAAACGACTAAACTTCTTTCTTATTCCTTGGAATGTCAATTTTTTGAAGTGCAACAACCCTGTTAGGATCAATTTTAATGCCATCCTTCAAGATTATATGCCCTAGTAATTTTCCTTCCTCCGTTGAAAATTTTGACTTCTTTGGATTTAAAGATATGCCAAATTTTCTACACTTGTCAAAAAATTGTTTTAGATGTTGCAAATGATCCGAATCAGATTTTAAAAATGTAGTTATATCATCAAGTTAAATAACAATGAACTTCTCCTTTTCATCAGAAAATGTTATATCCATGGATCTTTTAAAGCTAGCCCCTGTATTCATCAGCCCAAAAAAGGGAATTTTTGCATACATAAAAGTTCCCCGTGGTGTAGTAAAAGTTGTTTTTTCCTGGTCATCACGGTGCACCAAGATCTGATTATAACCCGAGAAATCATCAAGAAAATAAATACTCTTGGAGCCAACCACCCTTTGCAGAATATGGTCCATCTTGGGTAAAGGAGAGTTATCTTTAAGAGATACTTTGTTGAGATTTCTGAAATCAACACAAAGTCTTATTTCAACAGTCTTTTTTCTTACAATGACCAAATTCGCAAGCCATTTTGAAAATCTTAAGGGAACAATGATTTTGCCATCAAATAATTGTATCACTTCTTTTTCAATAAAAGGGAAGTAACAAGGGAATGATTCTTCTTAGTTTTTTCTTGTAAGGCTTCTAATATTTCTTAATTGGAATTGTAAGTTGGACAATTCTCTTATCATACACTTTGAGGTCTTCATATCCCCAAGAAAAAATATTTGAATATTGTGTCATAAGATCAAGGTATTTTTGTCTATCTAGATTGAAAAATTTAGGCTTATGTTTTGTCCCTATATTGCAATCCTCTGCTTCATCTTTAGTGGGAATTACTTTGGGGCTCATAGCTACATCCTTTTGATCAAATAACTTTTGTAGAAAATCATGTAGATTCACAATCTCATGCAATCTACTAAAGCACAGGACAAGAATCTACTTCTACTTTCAACTAGTGGAAGCCAATAGATTGATGAAAACAATATGAAAAAGAAGAAGATAAATCAATGGCACATAACACAATATGTATCCCAGGAAATCCTGAGCCCAAAACCCCTACAATCTATATTGCATTAATCATAAATCCAAGATGAGAATACAATGCTTGTTCTCACAAGAACAATCCCTGCACAAGTATAATCAACTCTCAGCTCACAAGCTAGCTCAAGCCAAATCCTTAGCCTAATCTGCAGCTCTCCAAGCCCCTATTTCATTGCACAATTCCCATGGCTAAATAGCCCATATTAATGGGAATCCAATGCTTCAAAAATTGTGTAATCCAATCTAGGTTGACTTCCTCATTGCATGCATGATCTATACAACTCAGTGAATCATACAACTGAGAGTACATTGTCCCTGCACTCTAGTCTCAATTGGGTCTTTCTCAGAATTTACATGCATGAGTTTATGATGAGGGAATCTTTAGTTAACTAAAGTGACACTTGTGGATGCACTAGTGCACCAATTGACTGTTCACTCTCTATTAGTTCCTCAAATAGTTTGGAACTAATTTAACTGAACATAGCTCAGTAAACTGAGTTATCTAATTACACCTCACAATTAAACTCAATTTGGACCCCTAAAACTTACGGATCACACTTACATGACACCATATAGAATTTCAACTCGAAATTCTTAAGTTAACTAAGTCAACTTAACTTAGTTAACTATTACAAGTTACTATGAGAAAAGAATTACAATTTTAATTCACAATTTAATTAAATTTGAATTTCTAGATTCTATTTTTAACATTTCTTCTTGTTATTTTCAACGCCCCCTCTCAACAAGAAAGGAATTCAAATAGATCCTGACCTTAAACCTTTGGAATGTTCTGCATACAACACTTCTCTCTAGTGTAAAAAAAAAAAAAAAAACATCCAGCCTGAATCAGTATGATGCATTTGTCATCAAAGTCTCTCATTGTTATTGCCTTTGTCAACTGAAAAATATACAATTTTTTTTACTCCGCCTCTCTGCACTGTTGTCAACCCTTCTTTGCGCTCTTCAGTATCTCACTTCTCTAGCCTCTGTCACTCTGATCTCTGATTACATCAATCACCACTGATTCCTCCAGCTACTATGTACTTTGGTCTCCCATAGCAAGGTACAATCCATGAGATAAAAACTCTCAATCGACCATGCCCAATTTCAGCTCTCAATGGACACTTACTAAAAACCACATCATAGTTGCGGTCTTCCAATACCATGATTGTAACAAGATTACTTTTTAGTCCTGGAACATACATCACATATGTGATCTTAAGAGGGGAGTCAGAATCCCTCTGAAAGGTACCAGCATCGATCCTGGTAGCTCTATACCTCTCTTCATCTCCAAACTCTATGCTCTACTTGAGGTCTTTCTCCTCAAAATCACTAAAGAGATCTTTATTCCCTGTAATATGGAATGAGGCACCATTTTCAAGATACCACACACCTCCCATGAAAGTGTTGTCCATGCATGAAATGAGAGTGAAATCAAGTTCGAATTATGAAGCTAGAGCTTCACCTGTTGCAGCTACTGCAGGCTCCTTCTTGCTTGCTTTCTTCTGCGAGAAGTTCTTGGCATAGTGCTCGTGCTCGTGATAATGAAAACACTTGACTTTCGTCAAGTCGATATTATTTCTTCCCTCCTCACCTTGGGACTTCTTTCCCTTGGCCTTCTTTTCCTTACTCGCTAAAGAAAGATCCTCTTCCACTTCTTTGGAAGAGGTCCCATCTCTGGTATTCTGTTGAAACTCCTCTTATACCAAATCTAACCACAGTCGTTCCCAATCTGGCAGCGTCTCCTTCCCATTGACAGAGTCTTGATAACTATGCCAACTCTTTAGAAGTCTTAGAAGAGTTAGGCTAACCATATCATCCTTGGCAATAGTGATTCCAACACTTCCAAGGTCATCTCGACAATGAGTGAACTTGGTCAAGTAATTTGGAATTGAGTTGCCCGCCTCCATCATGATTTTTTGAAGTTTACCTCTCAATGCCAACTTCCTATGGTCATTGTTGTTCAGGAAAAGGTCCTTCCATGCCTTCCACATAGCATGCTGAGTTTCCTTTCCCATGGAGACTCGAGACAATGTGGTCTCAAATTCCCTCAAGGATTATCCACGTCGCCCTTGCCACACACTTCTTCCATTTGGCCATATTTTGAGCATCCAATGTTGGTGGCTTAGGAATGTACTGATCAATGAATTCCTTCAAGCCATTATCCTCCAACATGGCCTCCATCCTGTCCTTCTAGGCTATATAATTTGAGTTTCCATCCAAGGCATACTCGAGCCTCAAACCATAGAATGCCATCTTCCGATCCTAAAGTATCAAATGAAAATTCAAATTTCACCTGTAATCCTAAACTCAAAACTTTGAAATATCCCCTAGTATATTGTTCTCATCTCTGATACCATGTAGAAAATCTTATAGATTCACAAGCTCATGCAATGTCCTAAAGCACAGGACAAGAATCTACTTCTACTTTCAACCAACAGAAGCCAATAGATTGATGGAAACAATATGAACAAGAAGAAGATAAATCAATGACACATAACACAATATGTATCTAGGGAAAGCCTTAGCCCAAAACCCCTATTATCTATATTGCATTAATTAGAAATCCATGATGATAATACAATGTTGGTTTTCACAAGAAGAATCCTTGCACAAGTATAATCAACTTTCAGCTCACAAGCTAGCTCAAGCCAAATCCTTAGCCTATTTTGCAGCTCTCCAAGCCCATGTTTCCTTATGCAATTCATATGGCTAAATAGCTCGTATTAACAGGAATCTAGTGCTTCCAAAACTACACAATCCAATCTAGATTGAATTCCTTATTGCATGCATTATCTATACAACTCATTCAATCATACAATTGATAATACATTGTCCCTGAACTATAGTCTCAACTGGGTCTTTCTCAAAATTGACATGCATGAGTTTTCGATGAGGGAATCTTCAGTTAACTAGAGTGACACTTGTGGATGCACTAGTGCACCAACTAACTGTTCACTTTCTATTAGTTCCTCAAACAGTTTGGAACTAATTTAATTGAACATAACTCAATAAACTGAGTTATATAATTACAACTCACAATTAAACTCAATCCGAACCCCTAAAACTTAGGGATCACACTTACATGACTCTAGATAGAATTCCAACTCGAAATTCCTAAGTTAACTAAGTCAACTTAACTTAGTTAACTCTTATAAGTTGCTATGAGAAAAGAATTGCAATTTTAATTCACAATTAATTCAAGGACAAATTAAATTGGAATTTCTCGATTCTATTTTTAACATTTCTTGTTGTTATTTTCAACAACTTCTCAAGAGGGACCAAACCTTTTGGTATTACATTATTCTTCAACTGTATGACCTCCAAATCTTCTATTTGATTTTCAAAACCATCTGAATCTGAACTAAAAATCTATTTTTCATCCTCATCAAAGCAATTTTCTACATTTATACGCAAGATGGAAATTTTCCCACACATTTGCAAAAGCCTAGTAAGTTGCTTGTCATCTTCAAACACTTGCCAATATTTCACATTGTCAGGGACTTTTGGTCTATGCTTGACTTCTATTTCATACTTTCTATTAGGATAGATAGGAATATTAAACACACTAGTTGAAGTGGCCAATGTATCAACTATCATATTATGTCCTCTAGGAATTAAAGATAAATTATATTAAAAAAAAATAAAATATTGCAGCAATTCTAGGACAACATTCATATGGGCCCTCATCCTTGGGTGTTTAGTTTGATACACACCTTTTATTTGATTGATAACCAGCTCCAAATTTCCATGAAATGAAATCCTCTTTGCCGCCAAACTTTTCAAAACCTGCAATCCTAAAATCAGGGCTTCATATTCAGCCACATTGTTTGTGCAATCAAAAGCTAGCTTGAAAGAACATAGTTTTGACTTGTCCATCCTTGGGTTGACTATCTTCACACTAGCTCCAACACCTTTTTTGGTCACTGCTCCATCAAAATCCATATTCCAAAGTTTATCATCTTCATCTTGGTAATATGACTTTTTTTCCTACAATTCACTTTGTTTCTCCTCTAATAGGCTGGCCCTATTTTGACTTTCTTCCTCCAAACACAAGTCATTGTACAATATGAAAGAATCCATTTCCAAATGAACTGACTAAATATGATGATTATTAGGCCTTTTGTTGCTACTTACCATGTATGAAATTAATTTTTCTCTGTACAATCCCCTTGGTTGTCCAAAAACAGGAATGGTGGCATATGACATATCCATCTATCAAGTGCCTTTCAGTTCAACAGTCCATGATTTTGACAAAAGCATACCAAACTTTGGAGGAATGATAGCGACAACTATATCCATTACTAGACTCTTTGCTGGAATTTGAGTGAGAGAGACAACCACATACTTAATTAAACCCAAACAATTCACTTTACTCAAATCAAAGGAAAAGAGGTCTTTAAATGGCCTAGTTATTTCCAAACCAAGTTTCTCCATGATAAACTTTGGCATTAGGTTATGTGACGCAACTGATGCTAACATTCATTATGTAAAATTAGATCATATACATTCAAGCTAACATAGAAAGGTGGGGCGTCCCCATCATGAACATATTCTTCAACTTTTGGACCAAATAGAATGGAAAGATGATCATCATTCAAATTAACAAAATCTAAAGTATCCCCTATATTTAATGCTTTCACAATCTGACTTTTGTACTTCTCATTCTTGATCAATTCATTAAATGGAATGGAAATTTCGATCTTGGATATTTCATTTTCTAAACTGAAAAAGGATTGACTTTTATCTACCTCTTTAATACTTGTGTCTTTCTTCTGTGAAATCTCCTTTGGAGGGTCATCTTTCTTCTGACTGGGAGAAGGTACATCATATTGGCCTTTCTTTGGTTACTCAGCCTTCTTGCTTCTCAAGTTATATTTTCTTTGTACTTCCATGATTTCATTTTCGTACCCTTTCTTATAATCTTCTGATACCATGAGCAAGATATCTTCCTATGGCTGAATGAACCAGTCTTGTTCTTCTTTTGTTAAATAGCTTGTTTCCTCTTTTTCACCAAAATAATGTATCTGATCTTCTAATATTTCTTCATCTTCTGCAAAATTTTCTTGGAAAGGAGCTCTTATTGTTGTTGATCTTCTTGATTCCTTTGGTCTCTTTATTTTATTTGAACTTGAGGTCTTTGGAAATTGGGATTTATTATTTGAGGGGGAGCCTGAGGTTCTCTAACAACAACTTTGCTTTCCAAAGTCATTCTTTCCATCATCTTTTCCATTGTTTTCATCATAACATCCAACTTGTTAGTTGATGATGATGAAGGCTCTTCCTTAATCACTCTCCTTCTTTCAGCTTTCATTTTTGCCTTTTTGTTCAACAGATTTTCTTCCACTCCAACAATATTCTTTTGCATATCCTCCAATGTGGTTGGATTCCTTTATTTGAGTTGATAAGAAATCTTAACATCAAAACCATCAAGATAATGAAGCAAAGCCGACATTGGGGTGGGGGGAAGGGGTTTATATCAACAGGTATTGAGTTATACACCTTATTCAACCTGGTTGAAAACTCTTGAACTGATTCTTCTGGACCTCTCTTTAGGTTGTCAAATGTATGCAGTATTTGTAGAGGGTTCTTCTTTGCTTCCCATCTGGCCAGGAAAATTTTCTCAAGTTCTGAAAATTGGCAATGCTTCCAACTGGCGGGCTTCTAGATCATTTCTTGACTTCTCCTAAAAAACTTTGAGCATAGAGTCTCAATTTAGCATTGTAGGTTTTAACCCCGTACAGAAATTACCTGCATACGAATTCTAAGAACACAGAAAAATAAACAATGCGAGATCATAACACATATACACAGATATTTTCCCCTGGATCCCAAAACCGGGACTACCAGCCTGATTTTTCATTATGTTCCTTTCAATGTTAAAATACATATTTATAGATGTCAAAGCATCCAATATCATGGACCGAAAACCATCGTGTCGAAAACCATGTACCAAAAACCATCACGTCCAAAACCATGTGTGAAAAATCATGCACAAAACCATAGGTAAGTTTGCCCAACGTAATATAGGCTCCATAATCAAAATTTTCCAGGCCGCTTCCCCAGACCCCATAGAGTGGGGTTACCTGCACCCCTCAAACCCCTGTGACCCC